>JAFLJL010014518.1:7500-32260 GCA_018398815.1 Conus ventricosus | reverse complement strand
CTACAGTGATGTGCCAACGCTTCGGTCAGTGTGTGTGTGTGTGTGTGTGTGTGTGTGTGGTGTGTGTGTGTGTGTGTGTGCATGCGTGGTGTGTGTCGTGTGTGCGCGCGCTATGTGTGTGTGTGTGTGTGTGTGTGTGTGTGTGTGTGTGATGAAAAGAGATAGATAAATGAATAAATGAAATAAGAGAGAGAGGGGGAGGGAGAGAGAGAGATTGGCACCGAATGTCTATCCATATGGGCGAAGAGAGAGAGAGAGAGAGAGAGAGAGAGAGAGAGAGAGAGAGAGAGAGAGAGAGAATGTTTATGGCTTATAATTTTTTGGCCAGCAAAAGAAATTGAATTGCAGCAAAAAAGATAAATCAAACAGCAAATTTCACCCGCAAAATAAATGCAAAATTGCAGCAAAATTAATGATTTATCAGCAATTTATTTACTTTCAACATGCAAAAAATATAATGAAACAGCAAAATAGGTAGCACTATCAACAAAAGATATCCAGCAAAAATCATGCAAAAATAATGGAAAAAGCAACAAATTGAATAACCAGTAGCACAGATTTGGCCTCGGATGGAGGCTCAGAGATGAATTCATTGGCGCAACAATGCCGGTTTGCTCAATTTTGGCCTCCCCCTCTTCCTCTTCATACCGAGTGGCACAGTTTTGGCCTCGGATGGAGGCTCAGAGATTCCCAAACGAATCTCTATGCCCAGAGAGTGCTTGCAGATGTTGGCTTTCATATTGGCCGGACAATTGCACGAGAAGCTGTTGTCTTCTTGTTGCACAAGATGCCAGACTGAATTTCTGCTCTCCTTGTATTCATCGAAAGATGCCCATGATGCTCTCTGAAAACATTCCTTCTGCAGAATGACAGACGTTTCAGATCTGTGTTTGTCAGGAATGTGATGAGACGTACACGTTTTGACCACTTTTCAGTGACTCTGCCTCTGAACCTGCCATTGGTAAGCAGACGTCCAGCATGCCAAGGTCCTCATTGGCTGGATGCAACCTCGGTGTGGCCAGTTGGAATCATCACGGTCTCTGGACCAAGTGAGGACGATGTCGTGCTCCACGATGCTCAGGAAGCGACCTAAGTCATGCCGCTCACGGAACGTGTGCTGGCGCTTGATGATCATGTTCAGATCCTCAAGCCCATTGTTTGTAGAGGGAAAACCTGGAGCATAGCCTTCAAACCATGTGTAATTCCGCTGAAGCCACGATCCCTGGAAGTACTCCAAGAATGACGCTACTCCATCTTTGTCTGAAGACTCCCATTTAGTCAGAAAGAGGGCAGCAGCATGTTGAAATGAGTCTTCATCCGGACACAGCTGCAACTCGAAGATGTCTTCACGTATTGCCGCACGAGTTTCTTTGTCTCTGACTCGCACAATTTGCTTGTCCATATTCATGACGACATGGCCCAGCATGAAATGGTCTTTTCTGGCTCATGTCCGAAGGCAGATGTGTAACCGTTCTTGATGGCAGGGGCTGCATCGCAGATGAGGTGTGTGGGTGCAAATCCAGGATGATCATCAGATAAATCATACTAACACCATTGGCAACAGCCGCAAAGATGAAGTGGTAATCTTCTTAGCCTCATTCATTGTGATTGCTAATGAAATTGGGTGAAATTTCCTGTTTGCATCACTGTACCCGGTGATGAGCACCGGTAGCCCTGCCATATCAACTTATAAGTTGCATCTGCATGAATATTTGATGATCGTGACCCAAGTTTCAACAGACGTTTTGTAGAGATACTGACTCTAAAAAAATGCAGATTCTTTCTTTCTTTGGCCATATGAACAGTCAACCCACAAACAAAAGCCTGGTCGTCATCATCTGGTACCATTTTGCGTGCCTCTGCCCATGCAGAAAGCTCGCCAAGGGAAATGGTAGGTTTTCCTAAATGTTTGTTTCTCAGTGAAACAAGATAGTTCGCCATTTGGACTTTTGAGGGCATGTGGGAACATTTCCGATTACGCAAAGCCGCAAATATTGCTTTTGGTTTTCGTACACCGTCAATGAACAAAGAGCTAATAACTTCCCTTGTCTGCGGATGAATGCCCCGATGTGTTTCCTGTGATGTTTCCTCTTGTGCATGGTCATGCTCCTTTGATGTAAGATTCAAGAAACTTGGTCGCAGTCAGCGCTGTATGCGAGGTGCATCTCTGCAGGGCATCTGGCAGCATGCTTGCATCTGTAGTACACCTTGCTCCCTGACATCGTTGCGTGAGTGTATGCGATGGCCCAGTCATCCTGCAACAGCAACAAAATTTGGTAGGATGGTACGTTACCATGGGGAACGAAGCACGCACTCACACACACATGCACACTCATATCTCCCATCTCTCATCTCAACCTCCTTCGTCTTTTCTTCCTACCCCTCTCCCTCTCTATCACACACACACACACACACACACACACACACACACACACACACCTCACCCATCATCACTCATCATCGTCGTCCTTTTGAACAACCACAACTCTTACCTTCACGAAAGCAATTGCTGCATTTTTGTCTGGAAATGTTTTGTCGACATGCCACTCCTTGCCCACTCCCCGTCTTCTTTTTGTGCTGGCAATTCATCATCCGTTGAATCACGATCCTGGTGACTGGCTGGATAACTTCAAACTCCATTGTTGGTTGCTATGTCGATTGAGTGTGTGCCCAACCATTTGACTTTGACATGAGACTTGGTAACTACTGCTCACACATCCCTCAAGTATCACTCAAAAGGTCAAGTGATCTCCAATTGTAACCGAGTAACTGATTCACTTACAGTATACAGGGAAGTAAATTTTGCACACACACACACACACACACACATGCGCGCGCGCACGTGTGCTCTTTCTCTTCTCACTTTCCCTTTGAATACCAAGTTGTACTAGACGGCAATGGTCATTTTTATAGCTGATGACTTTAATGTGTTTGCTGCTATGAATCAATTTTGCTGCAACATACTTTTTTGCTGTTTTTGTATTTTGTTTCTATTCGGACATCTTATTTGCTGATTCCCATTTAATATGCAACAAAAGTGTTTATTTTGCTGTAAAATTTATATTTTTTGCTGGCAATTATTTTTTTGCCGCAAAAACTTGTTTCTGCTGTTATTCATATCAAATTTGCAGGCCCCAACAATTAGATTTGCTGCACCAACCATGTTTTTGCTGGTCTGATAAATGACAGCCTTATGGCTCAATGTTTATCCATACGGGCGAAAACCTCTGATGAAGGGGTATGGAAGCCTCTTATCAAGGAATACGAACTGTAACTACTCCTTCCTTACACAATCGACACTGTACATTCCACAGACAGAGAGAGGCTAGCGCGCGCCTACACACCTCTCTCTCTCTCTCTCTCTCTCTTCTCTCTCTCTCTCTCTCTCTCTCTCTCTCTCTCTCTCTCTCTCTATATATATGTGTGTGTGTGTGTGTGTGTGTGTGTGTGTGTGTGTACATATATATTACGCACATATTATACGCGCGCACCCACATACAATGATACAAGTTCAGTTGGTTTACTAGAATTAACATTTTTCTCGTAACACAAGAGATCATGATTTCTATAACATATTGAGCATGAGTGTAGCAGAATTGTTAATCGATCCAAAGCCAACATAAAAGGTCTTACACATTTGGTCTGAAAGTTGTACCGCATGACGCATGCTTGGTTAGTATGTAAGAAAAGGAGACGAACAGACAGACAAATGGAAGTTGATCAATACAACCCCCTTCGCAGTTTCGGGACAGCGTTTAGATGGTTGAGATGCGAACCACTCCCAATTGCTTTTTGTTGTATTAAGAAAATGGCCAATTCCCTCTTGTACCTCCTCCTCCTCCTGATTCCCCCTCATCTCTCTCTCTCTCTCTCTCTCTCTCTCTCCCCTCTCTCTCTCTCTCTCTCCTCTCTCGCTCTCTCTCTCTCTCTCTCGCCCTCTCTCTCTCTCTCTCACCTTCTCTCTCGGTGACCTCCCTTGTCTGGCTACCAGCAAGACGCTCCTTTACCAGCGCTCCTCAAATGTGTGTTAATTAAAGAAACAGTCCAACCATGCCAGTTGATGGCCTTCCATGTGCTCTTGAATGTATGCTGAATTCGGTGTTAAAGGAAATGACACTACCGTCATACACAATCAAAGGTGGAGGAAAACACATACTGCCGTTGTGTTGAGACTTTCAAAGACTTCCGGACCCCCCCCCCCCCCCCCCCCCCCCCCCCATCCCCCACAGAAATCCAGGATAGGGCTGTATTTCGGCGTCAGTGCCCTCACAGGTGACCAGGGACAAACGAAGAGCTGAGACATACAGACAGAAACAACAAGGAAAGGCAAGTCATCGTTTCTCTTCCCCGTCCGGTCTGATTTTACCAACGCCACCCAGCATAGTCTACACCGATGTTGAAACTGAGTGTAGAATGGACAGTGAGAAAGCTGATAGTGATGGGAGTGTCCAGTGTGCTGGTCAGCCTCCTCTCTCCCCTGCTAAGCCTGCACAGGGCGCACACGAAACAGACATGACACGGGACCTGTAGACAGCAAACTGTACAGATTAGGTGCTGATGAAGATTGTGAGAATGTGATACGAGAACATGACAGGCCGTGTACCACAAAACAACTTGAACCCGAAACAGTTGTTGAGGTAGGAAACACACGTGAATTAGAACGATGCGTAGAATCTGACAGTTCTCAACGATGTGGTGATCTACAAACAGTAGAGTCAGGAAATAATGTGTGGGTGTAAATACTGGAGTGTTTGATGGACTCGACGAAGAAAATGGAGAGTTTCAACCGTGTTTCCAAGGAGGATTTGAAGGAGGACGCCGATGCGAGTTCAGCTGTCGACAACAGAAATTTGGCGGCCCTTCATGACTGTAAATGCTGTGTTCATGTCGTTCACGATAAAGCAAGGATTTCTGACAGCAAGAGAACACTAATGACCAATATTCGATGTGTTCCGATTTACGAACCTACTTCCGCGTTTTGGTTTCCAAATTGCGATGTTCGGATGAATCGACTTGATCATATTTGAACTTTTTCGTTTCAACACATTTCCCCCCCCCCATCACGCCCCCCCTCCCCCCCCCCCCCCCCCCCCCCCCCGCGCCTCCCCTTATGAATTGGCTATGTAAGCTTGACCACAATAAACCATTCATTCATTTATTTCTCTCTCTCTCTCTCTCTCTCTCTCTCTCTCTGTCTGTCTGTGGAAGGTTAGGAGATGGACGACAGAGAGGGGGGGGGGGGGGGCAGACTGGGAGTCCACATGGATACATGTACTTGGTAACATGATTTGACACGGCATGATTGATTTACTTGGGTCAGTTCATGTGGAAGATTGGCAGCCATGACTGACATAGCAACTGGTTTGCTCTCCCCAACTCCCTTCCGGACAGGAAGCAGCCGAAGAACAAAGCGGCGAAAATTTTTGGTCGCTGAACTGCTCTCCTTACTCTCTCTCTCTCTCTCTCTCCTCTCTCTCTCTCTCTCTCTCTCTCTCTCTGTTGAATTGTCAGTATGAATGATACGTGTTGAAATAATGTATGCATGACAAGGACAGATTGTAAGACTAGGCTTTGGCCTAAAATCTTCATCCTTGCGTATTTTAAAAATCAATCGATCAATCAATCAGTCTCTCTCTCTCTCTCTCTCTCATCTCATCTCTCTCTCTCTCTCTCTCTCATCTCTCTCTCTCTCTCCATTCAGCTCCCAACTCCCAAAATTTTAACCACCAGAGGACTAGCAGCCTGTGACTGACTTACACGTTCTCATCGGCGTGTCTTGTCTCCACCTCCCACCCCCACCCCACCCCCCCCCCACCCCACCCCACCCCCCAATACCCTCGCCCCCTGGACAGGAGGGGGCTGAAGACCAAGTACAGCGCCCAGGCGCGGAGCCGGCAGGAGACGGACTACAAGCGCACCCAGCAGGACTTCTACCGCATGGACCTGGACCGCATGGACAGGTGCCCGCCGGCAACCGCCAGCACATGACCTCCACCTACATGGCCTACCTCAACACGCCCGGCAGCCGCCGCGCCCTCAACGAGTGCGTGCGGAACCTGCAGCAGGGCCAGGCGCACTGAGTAGGAAGGTGGAGGAGCGGGGATGGGGGGGGGGGGGGATGGGGCGGGGGAGGGAGGGGTTGCTGTTGAGGAAGGAGTGGTTGGGGTGTTGGGTGGAAGGCTGGTGAAGGGGTGGGGAGTGGAGGTGGGGGTGGGAGGTACTGGGGATGGAACAGTGATGGGGAGTCAGCTTTGGGAAGTTGGGGGGGTTTTTTTTTTCTTTTTTTTTTTTCTTTTTCTTTTTATCATCCGTTAGCAATGTTGCTGCGTGTGTTCGTTCAAGTGAAATTTTGGGTTGCAGTTTGCGGTCGATGTTAATTGTTGATTTATAGAAGTTTACCGAAGAGGATTTCTTTTTTTTTTTCTTTTTTTTTGAGGCTGCCTTGGCGTAGTGATACCGACGCAAGAAGTCTGTAGCGTTTTCGCAGTGCCTTTCTTTGTTCGTGAGCCGTGATTACTAATTTCAGTCCAAGTCGCTGATTCTTGCCCGGCCTCTTGTCGTCAAGGCGCTGTATAGAACAAAAGTGGAGATAACTACGATTATCGCGTGAAAACTCTCTCTCTCTCTTCTCTCTCTCTCTGTGTATATATGATGAACAACTGTGATGTTCATTGAGACATTGTACCTTACATTGTCGGCTAATTACTACTGTCTCGAAAACCCTCACAGTCCATCAACAGTCAACGAGTACATGATTCAGCTCAGGAAACGTTCAGGTGTAGAAGCGTCAAGATCTGGGCTCCAATTTCGCTATGCCTTGTCCTAGGCACGCGGAGAACCCCGAACAGTTAACTGCCCGTGACAGACCTTAAGCTGCGGGGCTTGCTTCATCTGAAACTTCCATATAAAAAAAAAAACAGACTTCGAAAGGAGTTCTCTCCCGTGCTTTCATATCAAACAGATTTAGGAAAGGAGTTTTCTCCCGTGCTTCCATATCAAACAGACTTAGGAAAGGAGTTTTCTCCCGTGCTTTCATATCCAACAGACTTGCGAAAGGAGTTTTCTCCGTGCTTTCATATCAAACAGACTTAGGAAAGGAGTTTTCTCCCGTGCTTTCATATCAAACAGACTTAGGAAAGGAGTTTTCTCTCCGTGCTTTCATATCAAACAGACATGCAAAAGGAATTTTCTCCCGTGCTTTCATATTAAGCAGATTTGCAAAGGAGTTTTCTTCCGTGCTTTCATACCAAACAGACTTGCAAAAGGAGTTCTCTTCCGTGCTTTCATATTGAACAGACTTGCAAAACTAGCACTCTCCGTCATTAATGAACGACTTGGGTGTTCCCCCCCCCCACTGTGGCCGTGGTTTTTCAACGACGGTACGAATCCTGGGTAGCCGGGAGTCCCGGGGATCGAAGGAAGGGGGGTAGGGGAAGACGGGAGGGGGGAGGGGGTTATTGGAATATTAGACGTTGATTGATGTCGGTGTTGTCGTCAGCCCTGGATTAACGTCCTTGCTGTCATCAGTCACGCTGGGGTTTTATTTCGTTAGGAGTCGCTCATTCGATGTGTGTGTGTGTGTGTGTGTGTGTGTGTGTGCCCCGATAAGGCGGAGGTCTTATCACTGGAGGTTCATTGATGTTCTATGTCTTGTTATCTTACCCCCCCCCCCCCCCTTAAGCAGACTGTGATGGCTCGGTTCGGTCGATCACGTCACGACCGTTGAGTGTTAACAAGTCTAACAGCCGAAAAGCGTCAATATAAGATCAACACAAAGAATGGTCATCTCTCTCTCTCTCTCTCTCTCTCTCTCTCTCACCTTACGCACACGTCACGCTTCGTTGCACCGACTTAAGAAACGAATTAGAAACCACTTTTCCCATTTATTATAGATTTGAACTATTGTTGTTTGTTATTCCGACGGTTGATTGTTGCGGATTTCATTCTTCTTCGATCTCTGTTCTGAAAGCTGATGTATGTGTGAAGACCTTACAGGTGAAATGGTACGATGCGCGCAAAAGTTGTCCACCCATGATAGAATGTTTCACAATGTGTTGTTAGCCAGAGTTTGATTTTATTTATGGTGATTTTTTTTGCCCCGTGTTGTAATTACTAATTTGTACTTTGTCTATGTCACTGGAAGGTGCACGGCATGTTTGAGAAAGGACCATGATGTACATTATGGAGTTTAAGGAAGTCTGCATTTCTGTAGAATTACATCTTTTGACGTTGGAGGAAAGCGCAAGTGTGTGTGTGTGTGTGTGTGTGTGTGTGTGTGTGTGTGTGGTGTGTGTGTGAGAGAGAAACGGGTGTGGGAGGGGGTGGGAAAGGGGAAATGGTTTAACGGGTGTTGGTATTGAATGGATTTGAGTTGTGATGTGTCTAAAATTGTAAGGCTTATTTCTTTCAAAGAACAAGAATCTTCTCATATAAATTATAAGCAACAACAACAACATAATATATATATATATTGACACAGAGACACTGCAAGGTTGCTTCTTGTTTCGTGCATTTTATCGGGAATGTGTCTGAGCAGTAGTAATTGTAGTAAATGTAACATAGACTAGACAAGTGAAGGCTATTTCTTTCCTGATCTCTACTATTGATCTCATTCATATCGATGTTAAGGGTGGTAAGTGAAGGGAAAGAACCTCGGAGCGTAGGCTCATCTTACATGCGATGGATCGAGCCTTGTAAATGCTCCCGCTATTGATGAATGCTTGCTGTGCTTTTTATTTGTCGATGTAAGATGCACCGATCAATATTTATTTATATATGTCTTCGATGTTGATACGGTAAAAGCCCTGATATGACTCCCTTGGGGTCGGCTAAGTTCTAAACAAGATGAAAATGAAGCTGAACATGTGCTATTCTATTCTGTCATTCAGATGTTATGGCCTGACGTATACCCCTCGCCTTCAGCTAGTGTGTGGGCGACTTGGGCGAATGCAAAGAGCATTGGAATAAAGCAAAGGAACTTTGTTATACGTGTGAGTGTTTCGTTTGTGGGACGCGGATCCACAGCTCTCGGTGGTCGTGTGTGTGTGTGTGTGGTGTGTGTGTGTGTTTGTGTTTGTGGGTGTGGGTGTGCGCGTGCGTGCGTGCGTGCGTGCGTATGTGCTTGCGGGCAGGCGTGCCCGAGTGTGTGTGTGTGTGTGTGTGTGTGTGTAATGTTCGTGCGTGTGTGTGAGTAATGTTCGCGCGTGTGTGTGTGTGTGTGTGTGTGTGTGTGTGTGTGTGTAGGGACAGATAACAATCTGTGTACAGATTGACAAAACAGCGTCCAGCCATCATAAAACCTTTCCTTCTTTTTTTCTCATGGGAATACACATACGGTTGCTCTTGCCATGTTTGCCATAACCCCAGTCTGCTGGTCACTAAAGAGAGTGGTGGAGAGGGGGACTACGAAATGTCTGGATGTACAACGTGAAGGACTCAATTTGCCTCAGCACCTCTGTCATGTCGTGCATAACGGGGGCTATGGAGGTTCGTCCCCAAACGTCACACTACGGCATGTCTCGCCAAGGTCGTAAGACAACAGTAAAAAATAACAACACTGAAAAAAAAGCCTCAGGAATTCGCTGTGGATACTTTGGCGGCTAAATGTGAATGCATTCGGATGATATGAGTCTTGCTGAAGACAAAGGGAAGGGTTGCCGCGCACATTTCTGTTGCAGTACCAGGCAGTGGTGAACTCGGGCGCGCAATGCAACGTGCGCTTGCCTGTCAACACACGGTGTTGTAAGAGTTACTTCTTCTTCTTCTTCTGCGTACGCAGGCTGATACTCCTGCGGAAACTCCCTGTATAGACAGGCAGGTATCAATCCCATCTGCTCAACAAAGGGAGTGGAGTTTTGTGTGTATGACCCTTTTTTATCCCGCCATTAAGGCAGCCATACTCCATCTTCGGGGAAGATGCATGCTACGTGTAACGTATCATCCATACCAACGGCCAAACTGGCCTTCTCGTCCGAAAGTTGTGATGGGATTTGACGTGTGTGCAAGATGTTATGCGTGCGTTCACACACGAAACCTCGGTTTTATAGTCTCATTCGAAGGACTCTATGGGGAATGGAGTCAGAACCAATGTTAACTCCGAGGGAAAAATCCCCTGTACCGAAACGGCCCGGCGGAGATTCGAACCCACAACCCTTGGATTATGAGTCCGGCGCTCTAACAACTGAGCTATTCCGGCCCCCCGTAAGAGTTACTGAGTTGATGGTGCTAGCAAACCTTGACAGGGAATAGAGCATGTGCTGTTGATGGAAGAAACTGCTCTCTCTCTCCTCTCTCTCTCTCTCTCTCCTCTCTCTCTTTAACGGTTAACAAATTCAAAATGTGTTTCACGAGATTTTGTCTTGGCTTAAACAACCTGAATATAAATAGCAGATACAAAGAAATTATCTAAGCATGTCCTTTTTGTAAACCAGCTTGAGAACGAACTCCACTTTCTATTGAGATGCAATGCTTGAATGTCTTTCAGAGAAAAATACATACTGAAGCACCGATAATTTTAGAACGTGAACTCTGTTGAACTAAAACAAGTACTTGCAAACGAAAATGTGCATATTACAAGAGATATTGCTATTCCTATTTATTATGCACTGAAACAAAAAGAAGAACTCGCATCCCACACAGTATGAATAATTAGTTACCCTCATAAATTAGCATTATTGGTACATCGAAAAAATACACTTTTGTTGTCATTTCTCTTTTTCTCTTTATGTGTGCACTGCACCTCACATTGTTATATATAGGCCGGAGGCCTGAAACATTAAAATCGTGTTCTACTGTTCTGTGTGTGTGTGTGTGTGTGTGTGTGTGTGTGTGTCTGTGTGTGACAGGAGATGACTATTCTATTATTTTATCCATAGGGCCTAGTAAGTGTGTGTGTGGTGAACGTTTTTTGACACTTGTAAGAAATGAGTGTAATCGGTCCTTAAGACTTGGTGATGCGAACAAGAACTGTTTGTGTTTGTTGTCGTTGATCTACAGTTTTAATACACTAATTAAGACTTTGTTGTCAGTGGTTACATTTTTGTTACGCTTAATAGTCAGTAATGAATATTTTGTGGCGTTAGCTACAACGGTTTCTTACCAGTAATCAAAGTTTTGAGATACTAATTAGGACAGAGGATTTTTTTTTGTCAGTCGTTCAAATTTTGTGATGCTAATCATGGCGGTTTGATATCAGTCTTCGAAGGTTTGTGACGATAACCAGGCAGTTTGTCGTTCTCGTCCAAATTTTGTGGTAGTCGCTGAAGTTTTATGATACGCCTACGACTGTTTGTTAGTCGTTCAGGATTTGTGGTACTGATTAAGACGGTTATTTGTCAGTCATGAAAGTTTTGTGACTTTAATCAGAACTGTTATCTGTTGATTGTCAAGGTTTTGTGATGCTAATTAGAACGTTTTGTTAACAGTCGTTAAAGTTTTGTGATACTGAATAGGACGACTTGTCCCGTGTCATCAAAATTTTCTTATGCTTATTAGAACTGATTGTTGTGAGTCATCAAAATGTTACGATTCAAATTAGGGACTGTTTCTTGTCAGTCGTTAGAACTTTGTAGTGTTTATTAGGACGATTTATTTCTAGTCGTTGAAGTTTTGTGCACTAATTAGGCCTGTTAATTGTTAGTCGTTAACAGTTTGTGATGTTTATTTTAGAAGAGTCCCTTATCAGTCTTTAAGTTTTGTGATACTTAGTATACTAGGTCAGTTTCTGGTGGGTCGTTATTGTTGTGTCATTCTTATTAAGACGGTTACCGGTCGCTAAATTTTTGTCATACTCATTAAGACTAAATTGTTGGCAGTCGTTTAAGTTTGGCGACGGTTATTTAAGACTGTAAGCTACGGCTTGCTGAAGTCGAGCGTTGTTTCACTGAAATTATCTCTATCAGTCGTTTAAGATGTGTGATACTCTTGTCTCTCAAAGATAGTGATCTTTGTATTCTGGGCAGTTCTTTCATGGCTAGCTTCAAATCTTTATGTACTCGTTCTACATGACCCCCGTGTGGTCGCCTTAGCCATAACATAGAAGGACATTGAAGACAGAAACTCTGAGCCAACGGTACTAGCAGAGAGAATTTCACGCAAGTGCAACACAAACGAACTCCGTACAGGTCAAAGGGATTTGCCAGGGCGACAGGTATTAAACGCACCCTGAGTTAATCTGGCTTAAGAAGATCAGTGGGAGCGACCAGCGAGAACTCCAGACTTTCAATGAAGAGAGTGAAGGGTGATGCGTGCATGCCAATGTGTGTAAAGGGTCAGTCACACAGCGAAAACGCATGAATAACGCACGAATTTACGCATAGATTTTCGTTTCTGCGGGGAGCGTGCGTTGTATGCGTAATTTGTCGGTGGAACGAACGTGGGCTGTCAGTGATTGTAAGTGGATGTGCGTGGAAGGCGGTTTGTGCGTAAATTTGAGTTTTGAACGGTTCAAAAATTTTCCGACGCATAACTGTGCGTGGGTATGCGTAAGCAGTAGGGTAAGGGACGTTTCCCCCCCTTTTTGGGGATTTCGGGGGGATCTCCCGGTGTTGCGCAGCGGAAAGGTGACGGCAGGTGGCGTCGGGGTCACGTGGTTTTGTTTTTGTTTTTGTTTTCCCTTGTCACGTGAGTCACGTCGTTTAAAAAAAAGTTTTTCTTGTTGCTGACGTAATGGGGTTAAAAATAGATGGGGTGGAGTGTCGTGTTGCTACGCGCGTGCGGATCGATGGACGCCGTGTTTGTTTTTGTTTTTTTTTAAATAAATGTTTTCTCTTTTGCCGCGTGGTTGTCCGCTGACGTAGGGGTGTTAGACAGAGACGGGGGGTGATGACATGTGATGATGCTGATGATGAGCGTTGTTCCATCAAGGTCCCCGTTGACTGTACCTCGTCCTCGGTGTTGATAGGCAGCCAAGTAGTATATCAACAGGAGGCCATTAAAGATGAACGACGCTCTCTGATCGAGACACCATTTTGGGGTTTGCCCTTTATATTTTGAGAGTGGTCGAAAAATCACAGACACAAACAAGACGGACAAACAAACAGACAGACCACAGACAGAAAAACACCCATGAGGGGGTTGGCGAGGGCGGTGGTGGCGGCGGCCGGTGTTAGAGAGAGAGAGAGAGAGACAGAGAGAGGACAGGAGAGAGAGAGAGAGGTGAGCAGCAGCTGGGTGTACCAGTGCCGTATTTGAAACATGCGCGAATGGTCAGCTGGGTGTACCACACGAGGTATTTGAATCACGCGCCAAGGGCGGAAGGCAGGTGTGTCAAGACAAAGAACAAGAACAGCTGCGGGTCATTAATCAATACTACAGAAAAAAAGACGCGTGGGGTGGGTATTTGAAACACGAGCAAGGTCGAAAGGGGGCGTGTCAGACACAAAGAACAAAGAACAAGAACAGCTGCGGGTCATTAATCAATACTACAGAACAAAAGACGCGTGGGTGGGCGTGGGGGTCGGTTATTATGGCCCAATCAGCAGTTGGAACATGGGACAAAGGAGACGGTACCTCTGGGAAGGGAAGCGACACAGAAGCGCCTTGGTGGAGAGCGAGACAACGAAAGAAACAAAGTCCGTCGTTGTAAACAAAACCATGGTGTTCATTTTTTTTGCAGCGTGTTCAGAAACGATTGTTGGCAATGTAGTCAGGCAGTGAGTCACAGCCACAAACCAATGGGAAAGTCAGGTAGAGGGTACACATAGAAAGATGTAGACATGATGGCTGAACAGAGTAACGAGAGTTGGGGTCGTTCTCTCTGTAATGCCCCAACATGTCATGATCACGCAAGTCAGAAAGAAAGGACAGAAAATCTTGTTTGTATTGATGAGCGAGGCTTGTCTAGAGCCCTGTGGTTTTTACACGAGCGTGAAAGAAAGACGATCTCCCTGCTCTTTATGTCTGAGAAGAAAAGAATGAGAAAAATTATTTTAAAACGTTTGTTTTGGTTCAGGGGAAAACATCCAAAAGCTGATCATCCCATTTGGGAGAATCATCTGAAGGGTCCCAAAACAAGGTAGACAGATTGAACTTTACCAGGGCGCTGAATCTTTCTTGTTTGCTGACGTAAGGGGTTTAAAAATTTAGATGGGGGTGTCGTTTTTGCTACGCACGCGCGCGCGCGCGCGTGTGTGTGCGGATCGATGTGGTTTTTGTTTTTGCTGCTGATGATGCTGATGATGACGGGGAATCCGTAAACCAGGAATAAAAAAGAATGTAAAAGTGGGTCGCCTAACAGAAGAAGCTATGGACCCAAAGGGGTGGAACAAATCCTTTACCTGTGTGATTGCTGGTCCAACGGGAAGTGGAAAAACTTTTTGGGGTTTAAAACAAGTTTATAAATCACATCCATGAAGTAATGACACCAACTCCGATGAGATTGTGTGGTTTTACGGAGAGTGGCAGTCTGGAATATCATCTTTTGAAAGGAGTCACTTTTATCGAAGGACTACCCAAAGTAGAAGAATGGGATGTTCAGAAACGACGTTTGGTGGTGATGGATGACTTGTGAGCGAAACGGATAACAGGGTGACAAAATTATTTACGAAAAGGTAGTATCATCGCAACATGAGTGTCATGTACATCGTGCAGAATCTGTTTGGGAAAAAAACAAAGAACAGGACCATCAGTTTGAACAGTCATTATCTGGTGGTATTTCAAGAACCAGGAGACACCTCACAGATCACCCATTTAGCTAAACAGATGTATCCGGAAGATTGAAGTACGTTCAGGAAGCTTTTAAAGAGGGCGACATCCAAACCCCACGGTTATTTGTTGTTTGACCTTCGTCAGGAGACACCGATCATCTCCGTCTGAAAACCCACATATTATACCCAACTCAAGTCGTGTATGTGCAGAAATGATTTTCGTCTTCCAAATTTATGCCATGTTTTACCTGCAACGATATTTTTCTTTTTGGTGGAGAAAGGGAGAGAAGGATGTGTGGAGATTGTATAACCCCACTGTGAAGTTTTTGGGATACAGTGGTACGTGGAGTAACCCCTCCCCGTTTCGTGGTGGTGTCCTTCAGTGAGACTTTGTGGGTCTTTAAAAGCGAGCCCCCATCTACACACGCGGTTTTTTTGCGACCGGAACATTGACTCTTCACCACCATGTCGGCGCGTATGAGAAGGAATTACCCATGTTGCAGTTGTTGGTGGTGCCAAGCCTGCTGTTATTAAGGCGGCTCTGAAAGGGGCCTCGCCGGTTTGATCAACGCCTGAGTGAATGTTCCCTAAACATTTAAAAGGCACGTGAGACTGACTCCTGCCAGAAGAAACAGTTGTGCAGTACAAGCAGAGCTTCGTCCCTGGCGAAGAAAGGAACATCCAGCAAGAGAAAGAAGCAGATCTTGCAGAAGGGGGATTTCTCGGTGCCCTCATCAACTGTCCTGGGGGTGCTCGGAGGGTTACTGGGGGGCTTGTAACCACATCATGGAGCATACGAAGAAAATGATTTTAGGGGGATCCTCGTGTGCTAGACTCTGTTCGCGGACCTCCAGTTCTGATGCCATCTGACAGTCTTGGGACATGGATCAGCAGATGCGTGATATATTGGGAGAACAATGATACAAGCGCCGAAGACAAGGCTAATATGTATCATCAGACCCTTTTGGAAATATTTGAAACGTTTGATCAGTTTAAGGAAAAACCACGGGGGAGTAGTGATGTTCAAGACTCACCACCCGCTCAACCCAACCCGAATCAGAAAACAGAGACTGTTGATGACGCGTAAACTCCCACGTGGACGAGCGTGGAGAAGGATTGTTGTGGAGAGTGTACCCAAAACGTTTGAAAAGAAAAGCGGGGGCGACTTTTAAACCGCTTTTCAGAATCACCCAGACCTGAAATGGAACCAGCGGGGGGAAATTTCATGTGGCGAGGACAGCTGTTTTAAAACTCGAACCTCGTTGATTTGGTCAATGATGTGCGAAAAACGACGCCATTTCCCAACTTTTGGGGTGGAAATCCTTTGCCGCTGCTCTCAGTGATGCCAACATCCCCCAAGATTTAGTTGGAAACCCCGACCGTTGGAAGTTTATGACAACACAATTACCCGGCACCTGTCCTATTCTTCACAGTCTACGGAAGGACCTGTCCGTGTGGGTTCCTCTTCCCTCAACCCGCGTTTTCCACACCATCCATGCCAACACCCCCACCATCATGAAAAAACGTCGCCTTATCATCTATCAGGAAGCCACGAGGTACAGAAGACTCTGCCCCTTGGGAAGGGGAGACACCTTTTTCTTGGAAAAAAGACACACAGACGGAACCGGAAACAACAGAGATTAAGCAAGACGGCACCTTTGATGGATTGGGATCCTACTGACTACACCCGAAATGGCTCCGCGGGAAAAATAAGAAAAACATATCGAAACAGAACAGAATGTTGGCGCAGGCTTACTACACACCACAACGCCCTGGATCTTTTGGTGGTGTTCACGCCTTGAAACGTTTAATAAAGGGCAAAAGAGTCTGTGCTAAAAGAATGGTTGAGTCACGAAGTGCTTTTTACTCTTCATAAACCTGGCGACACAAGTTTGAGAGGAGGCGTGTTGTTGTAGGAGGAATGGACCATCAATGGCAAGTGATCTGATTGACGTCCAACGCCTGAAGAAAAAAAATGATGGTTTTAGCTATCTGCTGACAGTCATCGATGTCTTGTCTAAATTGCTTGGGTCGTTCCTTTGAAAAACAGACAGGCCCTGTGATGGTAGAGGCCTTTGAACGCTCCTTGAACAGGGTCGGAAACCCTCAAACTCCAAACAGACAAAGGGGCAGAGTTTCTGAACAAAAATTTCAAAAGTTTTTGAAGGAAAGAAGAATACACTTTTTTGTGACAGAAAACGAGGGATACGAAAGCCTCTGTGGTAGAGAGACTGAATCGCACTTTGAAAGGGGAAGCTCTGGCGCTACTTTACCAGAAAAAATACTTTTGAGATTTGTGGAAGTTTTACCACAGTTGGAAAAGGCATAAACCATTCGTTTCACCGCAGCATCCAGCGTGCCCCCGCAGAAGTGACAACACACAACCAAGAAAATGTATGGCAGACTTGTACAACAGCGACCAGCCTACGCCCTCCTCTCCTCACCCTAAACTGAAACTAGGAGTTTCGTGTACGCATCAGTAAAACGGGAAGACATTTAAAAAAGGTTTTTTGCCATCTTGGTCTGAAGAACTTTTCCAGTCAGTCGAATAAAAAAGACCACCCCAGTGACTTACATCTCAAAGACGATCAGGGGAGAAGAGCTTCAAGAACTTTTTTATGACCAGGAGATACAGAAAGTGGGGCAGAAACAGATTTATCGTATTGAAGCGATCTTAAAGCAACGCAAAAAGCTAATGGACAGCGTGAATATTTAATAAAATGGTATGGCTAGACTTTCATTAAATTCATGGATTCCTCAGTCAGCACGACCACTACGCGCACTGACCAGGGCCTGTCAAAAACCAAGTAGAAGCAGCTCTGACTCATGATGATGAAACCGTCACTTACGCCGGGACCAGAACATTGCGCTGGCGTGTGTTTGGCGACGAGTTTCCTCGCGGGGGGAAATTGTTTTCGGTTGTCAGACGCTCCTGGTTTATGTTGGTGGTAGGTGGTCTCTATTTAATCTGAGTCGCGGTAAAGGGAAAGTGGACAATTTGTGGGTGGCTCTTCTGGGAGTTGTCTCGGGTACATCCTTCCAAATCCTCCCACGATCCACGGCCAACGACCCACTGAAACCAGTATGTTCTACTTGACGCTTACCCAGCAAAGCTCCATGTCGTACTACCCCGATAACAACGCCAGTCCTTTTTCACCAAACTACCTCAACCGTGTGACTTGAACGGAGATTACGAAGTGGGCCTGTCTAAAAATTCTGTTCAGCACACGTACTTTAACATTGAAGAACAGAAATTTGGATTCATTTTCGCCCCGAGGGGAGATCAGATCAACAGTCGAAACAACTACCTGCGGGATTGTATGAATCAGCAGAATTTTTGACACACGCTTTAAACCAAGTTTATCGACGGTTGTGAAGAAAGAAAAAGAAGGCAACATCAAACTGTATTAAAATCGTGCTCCCCGAAAGTGACAGTTAGACTGTATCATGTCGATAGCGTTCTCAGATCAGCCGCTTTAAGAGATATCTTGGGTTGGAGAGAGACATTATGTTTGGGAAAGGTGTCTATGAAAGTAAAAACCAAGTACTCTCCAACGAGGGTTTGGGGGTGTCTATGTCTACTGCGACTTGGTTCAACCACGTCCTGTTGGTGATGTGATGGTTCCCTTGCTCCGAATTGTCCCGACGGGAATCGAGCATGAAGTGTACATAATATTTTTGAAAAACCCAACTATATTCCTCTGAGTAGGTTCCAGTTAAACACAGGGGAATCCTTTTAACCAAGGCCGGGCAAACCTCTGTCATTTGACAAGGGAAAAGCATCGTGACGCTTCACTTTCGGCGCAGACGACCGACGGGCCCTTTTAAAAGATGGTGCGTCACGTTCCTTGAACACCGATGGAAAAGCTTATGAAGACTATTACTGGGCCAAGCTGGTCACGGGCTCCTGTGTTTATAGGGGGAAGAAAAATTACGAGGGAGAGGACTTGGAAACCTTTAGGAGGACTCGGGCGTTTCTATATCCCATTGTTAAAAAGTGGTGGAAAGGCTTTACTGAAGGAAGGGACTCGAACTGGCATGCAGCTCGCGCAAGATGTGCTGTCCTGGGCAAAATGTGAAGTCCGCTCTCCAGCACCGGGGTAAGCAGGCTGGCAAACGATTGTTGCATCAAGCAGTGAGCAGAGTCACCGGCCCTGCGACACCACCGGGGGAAACCCCCTAGGAGGCGTATAAAATTAGCGTCCTCAACCAGCGTGGGGCACTCCAGACGCACAAGGGGAAGAAAAAGAAGACCACCGGGGGTTCCTCGAGACATTTTTGGTAGACAACCATGTCGTTGCTACACCAGCATTCGCGTGAAAATGTAAATACTGGACTTGACTTGTTTTCTGTATGGGTCACTCAATCAGCGGTAGAAGAAGGTGCTTTTGTAGAACATCATCCACTAGCAACCTTGGCCCTTGTGCACCATTGAATTTCACATCAGTGGTGCCACTCAGACTACGTGGATCTGAGCAATACCCAAACTCCCCATCCGCGCTAAAGTGACAAAAGCCGATGCACACCCTTGACGCCGGCACTGACGTGCCCAGTCAAAACATGGCTCCAAGTTGTTTTCTCGGTGGATGTCTCCCTGAACGAACCCTGATTTCATCCAGCACAACACTTACCCTATCGAGCGTACATCGAGTCAACATTGAACTACGGCAAGGATGCGAAAGACAGTTCATTTGACAAGTAGTCTGTATTTCTCTGACACACCGGCCGTCTTGAGGACACCCAAGGGGATAACAATGTCGGCCTGAAGATTCAAAGTGAGCTGACAGCTAGGAGTGGAGAAGTGGATATGTTGGGAGCCTTCCACACAGATATGATGCCCCAGGAACGCTACCTGATCAAAAGGAGTGGACGTCAAACTCAGACTCATCCCTCCAAAAACGCCTTCAACCTCATGGCACATGATGGTGGTGCGGGTGGGCCCCATAAAGTGTCATCACTCACGCTTCCCTGTTTGTTTTGCAAAGTGAAACTGAATCCAGCCGTTTCCCTTTGGGTCACGAAAAGGCGCTGGAAAGGGGGCGTGCAAGTACCCTCTAAAAAGAATGTTCAAAAGACCTTCGCTATCCCCAGGCAACTTCAGCGCCATCCAAGCAACCTCTTTCTCAGTCAGACCCAAACAAGACGTAGTCGCTCTTGTACACAGCGCGGCGTTTTAAAGGGCGGTACAACAGAAATCCATTCCCCTTTCAACACGCCAACTTAAATTTCCTGTGTCTGTACTTGGACGGACGCCAGATTCCCGCCCCGGCCCTGGCCCGGATTTTGAACAGCGGCAGTTTGTTTAGGCTACCACAGTCTGATGCTGGGCACGGGGGTGGTGAACAGAGACGCTGGAAACACCATCAAGTATCAAGATTATGACCGAGGATACACCTGTATGCTTTTTATCTGACTCCGAGTTTGCTGGATGGAGACCAGCAGTTTTTAATGGTCAGGAGTGGCGCACTTCGTCTGAAATGGGAAGGGTTTTCTCAAGCTTTTTGGGTGAACCTGTCCATGTGATTGTGTATGCAGAGTTGGACAGTATGATCGAAATCGATCGCGCTCGCCAAGTGCTGACAGACTTTTCAACATGAATGTGTGGACATTGCCACTGTTTTGACTAAAGACATTCAACGCCCGACGTGTCTTTGGGGAATATATGCAAGGAACAAGCTCCCCCTCTATTTTTCCACCCAACGACCCGTCGCCTTGGTGATTAACACCCACCACAAACTCTGGACCGGAGAACATTGGGTCAGTGTTTGGTTTGATGGTCGTGGTAAAGCAGAATATTTTGACAGTTTTGGTTACCCTTCGTTGTATCCAGACTTGAAAAAGGTTTTTGTTGAAACACAGTTTCAGTTTATCGTTTTAACCAAAGACTTATTCAAGACTTGACCCGCTCAGCCTGTGGGTACTATGTTTCTGTATTTCATTTTAAGAAAAAAATCGCGGTCACAGTCTTCCCCAAGTGTTGTCGGTGTTCACCCCCATACACTGAGGACCAATGATCAAAGTGAGATCATTATTCATTCTGTTACAGAAAAAATCTTTTAAAAGCGGGTAAGTAGGGAGTGTGTCACATACAACACACGTTTCACTGCGACTCACAATGGAGACGGTTCTGGAGGAAGTTTAAAATTGGGCTTGAAAAAATGAAAGCTCAGGGTGCGCTTGACTCTTATCCATCTGTTTGTCACAGAGTTGTTACCCAAAGTATTTGCGCCGAGTTTGAGCAAACTGTACAGAGTGCGGAAGGAGAATGTGTCACATGCTTCTTTCATACTCTTGGAGACCACTTGTGGTCGAGACTCGACAGAGATTGTCTTTCTTCCACATGGTCTCATTTTTTTGTTATTTGTATGAAGTACCAGAAGGTTTAAATGGCTGAGTTTGAAGGCCGAAGCCTGGCTGATACAAAATCCCTAGAGTTTCAAAACAAAGTCGTCAGTTTATCGCTCATAAATTTAAATCAAACACAACAAAATCTTGAACTGTTGATTGGCTAACCGTTCGTTTTCCTGATTGGTTTGTTTGAATAATCCGGTTTGAGGTGGTCTGAGCGGGTTTAAACCAGTCTGTGTAAACGCATACACACACGAGCTATATAAAAAGAGGCCTAAAACCTGTCGTTATTACCTTCTCTACGCCGCTCGCGCTGACAACAACGTCTTCACCGACCAGTACCATGAAGAACAAGGAGCCCGAGCCTACCACTCTACCCACTGGGACGCAAACATTTTTTCAACCGTCAAAACGGGCAAAGGGTTGTCAGAATATATGTGCACCATTACAAGAGACCAACCAACACCAAGGGCGGTCGTCTTTGTCAGGACGCAGCGAGGACTGTCATGGGATTGCAAGAGTTTGAAAGGGCTGGTCAAACTGAAGAAAACTGGTGGCGGACGTCAATACCAAACATCAGTTCTGTCTGTGGACCAATTCAAACGCAATACCCCAAGAGCAGCCCGCAGCAGTACCCTCCTGTCCCGACCCAAACACGGGGTGCAACCTTTCCTCCCTGTACTCCAGATCGCCCTTCGACTCTAAGGACTCCTGTGGATTCAGGCAGTGTGAAAAAACCTGTGGACTTCCACCAAACCCCACCCTGTTTTGAGCAGGCCCTGACAAGCGGGTGGTCTGGATTCTGAAGACAGCCGCAGTCCAAGTGGTGTTGTGGGACCCAAAACAAAGGAAGGGGACGAAAGAAGACCCAACTGCCTTTAAAGGCCCCCTGTCTGATATACCGCTTGGCTCCTGTCAGCAACGGATCACTGGACACAGTTCTTTGTGAAAAGCAACACGCGGAACCGACCCAGTTAGTCATTGCTCGCTTCTCTTCTCTCTCTCTCTCTCTCTCTGTCATTGTGGTTTGGTTCCAGGACACAGCCCCGCGCACTGCGCGCACACAGCTGTAGCGTGCGCGCAGCTGTAAAAGGTCGACCGGCGTTGCTTCGCCCCCCGGTGAAACTCGGAACGTTGACCCGGTCATCTATTTTTAACAGGGGGCAGGACATTCCCTCTTTGTGGTTGTGAACACGGTGTGTGGGCGTGGTCGAGTGTTGGTGCCTTTGAGCGCGGCTTGACTCGTCGGACAACGAGTGGGGCAGAAACTGGCCAGGTGTGTCTCGAGTCTTTGTGGTGGGTGAGCGTCGCCATTTGGTATGACCCGTCGAACAAGGAGAGACTGACCAAGGGGTGTCTCCGAGTCTTTGTGGTGTGTTGATCGTGGCCGTTTTGGGTATTCCCCAATTTGCTTCGAAAATGGCGCTCATTGGTGTGCTTGGTCCCTACTGTGGAGTTGTTCTCTTTATTGGTAGCAGATGTGCTGGTGCTTTTGTTTCTTGTGGTGTGTGTTTAGGGTTCCGGCACGGAGTCTGTTCTCTTTGTCTGCTACGGATTTGGTTTTGAACAAACAGCTCAAAAGGTAAGTCCAGTGCATCGGGTGTTTGGCGGGAAAAAAAAACCATAATATAACCTCCAAACCCCCATCTGTTTCATATTCTAAAAAAACGAAATGACTGCCACTGCTCGGAACGAAGACATGAACGATATTGAGGCGAGGGAAGAGGGATGGGGGAGGTTTTGGCCCCCTATGGCTGGGAGAACGGTCAGTCTACCGGTTCGGGTAGTGGGGGAGGAGGAGGAGGAGGAGGAGGAAGAAGAGGCACAAACAGAACAACAAGAACAAAAAACAAGAACAACAAACAACAACAAGAAGACAGCGAAAAACACATACCCCACCACCACCGCCACCACTATCACTGCGAGTGCCAGAAACATTTTCTGCGCAGAAAGAAGAAGATACCCTGACTTCAGCTTCCTCTTTTTCCTGTCCGAGTGTCCCGCTGTGTTTACCAATGAACCAAAAAGCAACCGCCATGTCCCGGGGGCAACACGAACGACGGGTCAGTCATGTGTGCCCGTGTGTCATGTTGGTTTTTGGTCGCAAAGACCACTGGACCATACACATGCGGGCCACGACGGTAGAAACCAACACCGAGGAAGACGTCAGGGGTACACGCTGGGGGGAAAGGAAGCGCAAAAGTGACAGTGAGTCTGTTTCTCATCCTTTTTTCCGACCGAGAAAAGATTGAACACACAGTGTAAAGAAAACAGCTGTTAGATCATTTATCTCCGGATGTGAAAGAGATGTATGACAAATATTTTGGAACACTACAAAAACCCCTTTAAACGCCCTGGTAAAGTTCAATCTGTTTTACACTTTGTTTTGGGACCTTCTGTGATTCTCCCAAATGGGATGATCAGCTTTTGGATGTTTTCCATGAAAAAAACAAACGTTTTTAAAATTAATTTTTTCATTCTTTTCTTCTCAGACTAAAGAGCAGGGAGATCTGTCTTTCTTTCACGCCTCGTGTAATAACCACAGCGCTCTAGACAAGCCCCGGCTCATCAATACAAACAAGATTTTCTGTCCTTTCTTTTGACTTGCGTGATCATGCATGTTTGGGGCATGTTCAGAGAGAAACGACCCAACTCTCGTTACTCTGTTCAGGCCATCATGTCTACATTTTCATGTGTACCCTCTACCTGACTTTCCATTGGTTGTGGTGTGACTCACTGCCTGACTACTTGCCAAAAAATCGTTTTCTGAACACGCTGCAAAAAAAATGAACACCATGGTTTTGTTTACAACGACGGACTTTGTTTCTTTCGTTGTCTCGCTCTCCACCAAGGCGCTTCTGTGTCGCTTCCCTTCCCAGAGGTACCGTTCCTTTTCCCTTGTTCCAAATGCTGATTGGTCTCATAAAAAACCGACGCCACGCCCACCTCACGCGTCTTTTGTTCTGTAGTATTGATTAATGGGCCCGCAGCTGTTCTTGTTCTTGTTTTTTTGTGTCTGACACGCCCCCTTTCGAGTTTGGCTCGTGTTTCAAATACCCACCCACGCGTCTTTTGTTCTGTAGTATTTATTAATGACCCGCAGCTGTTCTTGTTCTTTGTTCTTGACACACCTGCCTTCGCCCTTGGCGCGTGATTCAAATACCTCGCGTGGGACACCCAGCTGACCATTCGCGCGTGTTTCAAAAACGGCACGTGGGACACCCAGCTGCTGCTCCCAAACCCCTCTCTCTCTCTCTCTCTCTCTCTCTCTCTCTCTTTTCTCTCTCTCTCTCTCTGTCTCTCTCTCTCTCTCTCTCTAACACCGCCGCCGCCACCACCGCCATCGCCACCCCCCCTCTATGTGTTGTTTTTCTGTCTGTGTGTCTGTTGTTTGTTTGTCCGGTCTATGTTTGTGTCTGTGATCTGTTTCGACCACTCTCAGAAATAAAGGGCAAACCCCAAATGGTTGTCTCGATCAGAGAGCGTCGTTCATCTTTAATGGCCTCCTGTTTGATTACTACTTGGCTGCCTATCAACACCAGGACGAGGTACAGTCAACGGGGACCTTGATGAACAACGCTCTTTATCAGCATCATCATCACTGTCAATCACCACCGTCTGTGTCTAACACGCCTACGTCAGCGGACAAAACCCCGGGCAACGAGAAAACATTTATTTTTAAAAAACAAAAACAAACACGGCGTCACATCGATCCGCACGCGCGTAGCAACACGACACACCCCCATCTATTTTTAACCCCATTACGT
>JAFLJL010014518.1:0-2500 GCA_018398815.1 Conus ventricosus | reverse complement strand
GAAAAAATCAACACTGTTATGAGAAAAATAGAGGAAAGAAAAAGAATGAAATAAAAGCACAGAGTTATGAGGTCGCGATTTTCTCTAAATTTTGGGAAAGCTTTGTACAACAACAAAAAATGGCCAACTCCATACATCATCTGTCTTGTAGATGACATCATTTTACACAGTTCGAATAGGTATGGCGCTCGATAGAATGCAGTGGGAAAAAATATCTCTTAAGGTCACTGGACAAAACGAAACCCAGTTTATTTTTCAGTATTTTTGTTCAAAATTGACAAATCGGTAAAAAAAAAAAAAAAAAAAAAAAAACCGTTTAAATACCTGTAATTATTCACTTTTAATGCTGACACACCTAAACCCAAACCTTGTCATTGTACACCCGGAGACTGGGGTTTAAATTTGCTATAGAATAAGCTTTTAAGTCGTGTGTGCAATTTGAATTTCAATACACATCCAGATTTCTTTTGGTTTGTAGGTAATCGTACCATTTCTACCGTTGTTATCAATTAAATGTTGTCGAGAAATCTGTATAAAATTTTTTTATGTCTTCAGCAACTTGGTTTAACCACACGTCACCCCAAAAACCTTTCTGAAACAAACTTTTAAAGGGAATTATTTGTAAATCCGCCAGATGACAGGGGCAAACAAAGTACAAAACAAAGCACGACGCGTTTCGACCTCCTAGGTCTTCTTCAGGACAGTGAAAACGAAAGAACGAGCAGTCACGTATCTTCTGGAATTCAACGCAAGATGGGTATCATAAATGCATCGTTTGACATTCCTAATACGTGCCTGTCAACTTCATTAACAAAACAAATCGGGGGGGGGGGGGGGGGGGGGGGGGGGGGGCTGTACGACAGTCCTTCAGTCTGCTTTTAAAGCTCAAAGGAACATGTAAGGTTCACAAACACTCTGACTTCGCAAAAGCATAATGACATTGGTTTATACATGCAGACCACGCTCAAATTACCCTGCCTCCTTTGTGAAGACTTGATGATAATAGTAAAAGGTGTGAAAGGATCTGTGCCAAGACATTTCAGAACACTATTCCGGCGTTGAACACAACTCATGCATACAAACCAGAATATCTGGCAGTCTCACCATACACCAACATATTTGGAAAATAGTTGGAAAATGAACACTAGCAACGAGGATTTTTTTTTTTTTTTTGACAGAGAGAGAGAGAGAGAGGGGGAGAGAGAGGGGAGAGATTCAGATTCAGATGATTTACTCAGGAAGCCAAAGCCCATATGAACAAGGGGCGGTTACCGTGTTCACCAGGTATTGTTACACGAATCAAACAAAATTCAGATTGCTTAAATCACGAGAGAAGAGTTTGTCCTAACTGAAGGCTTTATGCAGATACAAGGACTGCAACAACAACATGACTCAGTAATAGATATATAATACCTAGAAGGAATGTAAAAGCTTTTAGATATGAACAAAAAAAGAGCACAAAAAAAATCAATAAGAATACATTTCTCCCCCCTTGTTTGGTGAACTTCACAGAAGGTTTATAATGTATCTGAAAGCCGGAAATACATCAGAATCACAGTTATCATCAAAAGTCTCTGGAACACAAATAAAATCAAATGATGTAAAGTATGAAAAAGATATCATTAAACATAAACTTTGAGCGCAACCATGACAAAACTTAAGAGGAAACGATTTCATATTTGCAACAAATTGCAAAACCTTATTTACAGAAGTGGAGACCTGTCTTTTCTATTATAGCAAGATAGATTTCCCTATCCCCTGTCACAACTTATTGGAGTGCGGGAGTTTTCACATGAAATAAGGGACAACTGTCAATTTCAACCAACGGGACCCAACGGGTTCTGAATCCCCCCGTGCAAAACGTGTGGTTACAGCGGGTTCTGTGAACCAATTGGGAAAATTCCGGTGTTATGCTTTATTTGTATCCGTCTCAAATTTGATCTAGACACTTTAATTCGAATATCAGGCCGGCCAGTTTCCCATTTTTTCTCTGAGTGAATCATGCGTATTAAGACCAAACTTTTTACATTAATAAATAAATGAGCATACACTACACGGACTTGTCTGCCTTCAGCCTTAGTTTTCTTCAGGTGTGGGCACAACCTACGTCTGATGTCATGCATGCCTCGAGAGAAATCCTCCCCACCAAACACGCTTTTGGCTTACATAAGGACATCGAGCGATAAACTGGGAATCAGATCTGAAATTCAGCCGATGTGCTGGACCGAATTCGATAGTGTCAGTGAAATTAAGGTTGGCTGTGATCGAACCCGGATGTTTCTTTTTTCTTTCTGCGTACGCAGGCTGATACTCCGGGACACTGCCTGAAAAGACGGGCAGTGGAGTTTTGTGTGTATGGGACCGGTTTTTTTATCCGCCATTAAGGCAGCCATACTCATCTTCGGGGAAGGTGCATGCTATGTGTAACGTGTCATCATACAAAGGCCAAACTGGCCTTCTTTCCGAAGTAGTGATGGATTTGACGTGTGTGCAGATGTGC
>JAFLJL010014517.1:0-50323 GCA_018398815.1 Conus ventricosus | reverse complement strand
AACCCCATCCCTCTCCACATCTTTAAAGACAGAAATTTCAAATATCATTGTGAACGTGTCTCCTAATTTTCTGCTTGGAAAGAACTGTAATTTTGTAGAAGCTTTTTTTTAAACCGTTTCTTTTCTGTGGAGGATGTACTGTTTTTTCCCATACGGTGTTATTTCAATTTCTTTCCGGCTATTGTCGTCTGGCATAAGACTTACATGTAAAGGGCCAGAGTTCAATGCTTTTCTGAAACTTTTTTGACGGCTAAAAAATGTAAATGGGCTTATGAATTCAAATTTTATTTCCCATTCTAAATATGGTTCTAAGTGCCATTTGAGGTCAGGTTTTCGAACTATTTTATATTCATACTGGCCAACATTATTTGCTTCTAGATTGCGCAGTTGTTCTAGTTTAGGAAATTTTTTGCTGTCGCCAACCTCTTTGCGTTTATAATCACCATCTTTAGTGTACTCAAAACCATACAAAGTGCCTATTTCACCGTTCGTTCAAAGTCCGCAACGTCTGCAAGGTCTTTTAATTCTAAAGTTATACACCTTACAGGCGCTAACGTACTCCTGATTCTTCTGGTCCACGCGACATTTTTAGAACAGCTTATTATTTTATTTCAAAACATATGTGTAGGTTATCACATTTCACAACTTTCCCCGCTTTGTCTTGATTTTTATATTAAATGATCCGACCCTTCCACAAATAATCTTTTAAACTGTAAATTAGGGAATTGTATAATTTCATAATCACAATATGCAGCTTTCCCTGACGGCAGAGCTCTTAAAACAGTTGAGGGCCTTCCATCATATAAGTTTTCATCAGTGCTCAGCTCGTCCAAATGAACATAGAGTAATGAATGTAATGCAAGATTGAGCGGATTTTCTCTCCTCATAAGTAGTTTTGTTTGGTGTAACTCTAAATCTATAATTGTCAGCTGCAAAGCCTAACATTTTAGCTAGCTCTTTATCAAAATAGTAACCTCCTTTTCTTCAGGCTTGAATGTTAACATTGTTTTTAGATTTGCATTGTTAAGTTTGAGAGTAATGTCAAAGTTACTCATTGCTTCTTTAGTGAGCAAAACCCGTAATAACTATAGGTATTGTTAACTGGCTAACTTTAGCCCCTGTTTTGTCAACTTTTAGAACCTTATTATTCTCCTTGGATTTAGTTATATTAAACCATACGACTTTGTAAAATATTTCATGGAGCGCGACCGTTTTGGTTCCGCATTCGTTATCAATAGCATGTTCTAAAAACGAAGGACGGTCTTGAGTTGTTATTGTTACAAACATTTTTTAAACAAAATAAAAATGAGCGCATTCAAATATACTGATGCAAAATATTCTGTTGGGCCGCACTACAATCTTAAAAATATAACAACTGATACTCTTGTCATTTCTGTGACCCAGACTGTCACTTTTCATAAAAAGGTGAGTACTCCATTAAGCAGATATCTTAACCCTCCTATTAAAAAAGACTACATCGCAAAAGTGTGGTTCAGTCATCCGATGCAGTTTTATCAGAACCAGTTAAACTTTGCTGTGTTTTGTGCATCAACTGGGTGTGGAGTATCGTATGCTGATCATTTAAATCATCCTGATCTTTGGTGAGGTCAGTGTATAGATTTCATTTTTATTACACCTTCAGACGTATTTTGACTGAACTGCAAGCGCCATTGCCAAATGACAAACCGTTTAATCCATTCAGCAACAGAATAGACATGAAGGCTTTTGAAAGGATCTGTAACGAATTCAATATTAATGTTAAGACAGACTTTAGACAAAAGTTGGATCTTAATCATGGTTTAGGCACCCTTATTTTTGGGGCGTGCACAGAAAGTATAACTATGACTGGAATCCCCCTTACACATCTTTCTCTTCAGGCACAACTGTTCACCTCGGGTCCATAGAGCAAGAGCATAAAACAGCATGGACAACATTTATCTTAGACACTTCTAAGGGCCTAACTAAAGCAGGAATAGAACGAATAAACGACTCTGTTCGTACTTACGTTTGGTGTTTGCTAGGCTCGCAAGCACAAACGAGATCGAGCATAACTGATCCTTCTACTGGTTTTGACGCACAAAAACAATACTTAGCAAATTTAGAGGACGCCATTAATTCTACAGTTGATTTACCTTCAAGTATTAAAAGATACCAAAATGTTTTACAATACGCGAGATCGAAAGTAGACTTTGCTGTTGGCACTGGTTTATACATGCTGCCTTCTGACCTCAGGCTCCAGATAGGAACAATAATAAACTACAATAATGAAATCATTGTGGCAGGCAGTGAACAGAAGGTTGGGAAAAACGACATAAATTCTGGGCCAGTAATAGTACAAACAATAAAAAAAACACCCAAGATTAAGTCACCCAATCCCTGAGGTCCAAGCCCAAAGACCGTTAAAAAAATAATGACCATGAATATGAAAAGACAGCGCTTGTTCTTGGATTAACTGGCCTAGGATTACTTGGTCTTTATTTTACTAAGATTAACCCGACTATTAAGAGAACTAATGTCCATAAGTGCTCAGCCATAAAGCCAACTATTGCCCGCAGTAGACAAAAGCCAGCTAATAACACCCCTAATATACCCGGTAAAGAGTCTATTAGCTTTACCGGCTAATTTTTTTAATAAACCCGCAAGATGATCAAGCTGTTTTTTTACCCATGATTTATCAGGTGGTGATGGAGGCGATGGCGGGGGAGGCACTGACCTAGCACCACCACCGCCTGTAACAGCCATCACCAGTGTACTTATTGCAAATCCTAAGGCTGTTATAACGCTTACTAATGTGACTCCTTGCTCTCTAAACAGTGTTCGTATTCGTTCTGCTAGTGTTGTGTCTTCATATAACATTCTTTGGATAGTTTCTCTTATTCTGCCTCACTTGAGTTCGTAATTGTTCTCGGTTAGTAGACAACACTTTAGTCTTGCTGATCTCTTGTTCAAGATCTTTTAGTCTTTGGGTTATTCTTTCTTAATATTATGCCCTAAGTTGGCGTCATCAGCCTCACGAGTTTTCTTTTTTCTCTTTTTATAGCTCATCTAGTTCACCTATTTTTTGCTAAATTGTTTGTTAATTCCCCTCTGATGGTTCTCAAAGCATGATCAAGAGCCGCTATTTCTCGCATGGGTAGCGGGGAATCATTAATTGTTTTTAATGCTGTTTCTTCGGTAAAACTGGTTTCTGCTTCTATTATTTCACCTGCTGATTGATTTAATTCTTTAAGTTCCATTTTTGCATTTGGTTATCTGTTGGAAGTTCTTGTAGCGTGTTTTGAAGTTTAGCAACTGCATCCTATCTAATTTTGGTTTAGCAATGCAAAGGCGATTTTGTACGCTCACAGGGAGTCTTTGTCTAAGTGTACTCAGGGCTTTAAACTTTGATGGGTCTCGTTCTGCGTAAGCTTAACAGGTTTTCTGGATCGTTTCTTACAAACAAAGGGCCATCATCATCTCGTTCAAAATCATTGGGGTAAAAAACTTCGGGGGGTTAAAGGGCCAAAATTTTGGTACAATGATCTAACATACTTTTTTAAAAATTAAACCCGCAAAGAGCGCTGAGCGAGGGCTGTGTCAAAGGATCTTTTTCACTCATGCCCGTCTCCAGGACGGGAAAAACATAATCTTCTTCACCTTCAATGCCTGCCAGGGTTTTCTTTAAAAAATTAAACCCTTTTTATTTTGTTTTATAAAAATGTCAAAAACCTAGGGCTCGTTCGGGACCCCGCATAGAAGACTGAAAGAGCCCTTTGGCGTGAAGGGAAAAAAACGGAATTTTACTTTTCCCAAATAACCCCGTCTACAAATTGAAGGGGGATAAAATTTCCCTTAAACGTAAAATTTTCCCCAGCCCCGGGACATGAAGTGATTTTCCGGGCCTCTGCGCTCTTATTTTCAAAATAGAACTCAAATTTCAAAGCAGACCCAAACACGACAGTTTTTTCCAAAATTTGGGACGGGCAATCGTTAAAAAATTTCTAAAAACTTGAGGGGCAAGAAATATTTTTTTTAAAACAAAAATGCAACATATTTTAACCAAATTTGATCTATGGTAACCGGGAATAAAAGGGCTGTTTTCCCTTTAAAAGGAATTTGGGAAAAAAAAGAAGCACTAAAAACTTAAGAATGGGCCCGCGAAGATCTAAAGAGGGCAAAAAGTATTTACGAAATTTTAATGCGTAGGGAAATCGTTTTTTTCCCCCCCCTTGGTTTTTGAGTTTTTAAGTGCGCATGCGCCATACTTTAAAAGGACATTAAAAGACAGTTTTGTCAAACAAACTAACTTTTAATGAATAAAAACCGTGTTATCAATCACAAACACCGAAGCAAAGTAAAAAGCATTTTGACATCGCGTTAGATTTTGACGTTGTTACAACCCTAACTTACGAGGCGGATTGAGCAACAATATCAGCCCCAAAATTAAAGAAAAAATTACGAAAGATTGATTCACCCAAACAACATATCCCAAAAGCAGGCAGAACTAAAAGGAATTTTATTTAGTGCCGCGGCAAGTTTCGCTTAAAGGTATTTTTTTGCGGGTTGAAAAAATAAGAACCTTTTAAAAAGAGGAAGTGAAAATTTTTTATTAATCCAAAAAAACGAAAGTACAATGTTCGATTTAAGGGTGCCCAAACCCAAAATTTCAAACGCTAGGGGGTTTTAAAATTTTATAAACTTTTTTGATGAAATAAAAAAATTGTTGGGAAGGCGGGAGCATAGAGGGTCCAACAGAAAGCCCTTTGTGTCTAAAAAAATTTTCATCTTCCCCATTGTTAGACCGATTTTATTTAACAAAAAAATTTAGGGGGTTAGGGGATTGCCCCTAAGGCCCCAACAGGGGAAAACCATTGCATGGAATTGGGAAACTTTTTAGAACGTAAAAAACAAAAAAATTTGAAAAGAAAAAGATGACGATAAACCGTTTAAAATGCACATTTTTTTTTAATATATGTTGCGCGCAAAAATATTCAAATAACATTTTTAAAAAAATATACAATACTAAATTATTTTTTCCTTTTTAAATAAAAAGCATGTCTTTTCCAAGTTTATCCAAATTTGCCTACAGCCCCCGGGGGCCGCCAAGAGAAGGATAGCCCCTGACAAAAAAACCTTTAGTTTAAAACAAACATTACACAAATGCAACAAAAACTAGAGCAGGACCTTTCCCAAAATACAGAAAAAACCAAACGAAGGTTTTCCCGGGCTCCTTTAAAATTGTTGTTACAAATGAAAATACTGGGCATAAAACTTTTAAACCCCCCGCTCCCAATGGGCAGGAACGAGTGTTTGGCCCTTAGCAACGGGCAAAGCGCACCCGCAGCTTTCCCTCTAGGGGGTTTTTGGTCTTTACTCCCCGGTGTGTTTTCATTAGCCGAAAGTGCTGCAAAAAAAAAAATTAAAAAACAAAAACTCCAAAAGCACACCTAGGGTTTCAACAAAAAACCCGCTAAACTTATTTTCTTTCCCAAACTGACAAAAATTTAAAGGGGTTTAGGGCCTGCTAAAACATAAACGATGAAGAATTTATTTCTTTTTCCCAGGCCGATTTTGATGACTACAAAAGAAAAAAAGTTTAAATCTTCAAAAAAAGGGGAAAGGACAAGTTTTTCTAAACCACCTGACACCGACAGAAAAAAAAAAGGGAATGTTAAAAAAATTAAACGAAACTTAAACTTTTTTTTCTAAACACTCACTTTAACAACGCCAAAGGGGGGGTTTATACTTTAGTTATGATTGAAGCCAAAAAGACCTTTGATTTTGTTTAAATTTAAATTTTTTTTAAAAATTTAAATAAAAAATTTTGAGTTGAAAAAAACTCAACTTTGGCAAAGACATATGAAGGACGGACGAATTTTTTTGAAGGAATTTTTAAAAGGGAAGAAAATTTATCAAGAGCACAAAATGATAAGATCAAGAAGTCTTTTTGATCCAACAAACGTACAGGCAAGGGGTTGTTCATGCTTTTTTCTCAATTTCCAGGAAAAACTAACAAAAGACCCCCATTAAAGAAATTTTAGCTTTTTTAATCGACTATATAACAAAAAAAAGAAAAAAAACCAAGAAGTGGGGGCTAAACTAAACAACGGGTTTTTAATTTTTTCTCGTAATGCCTTAACCCCTTGGTTGGGCAGACCAACGTTTTACATTTTTTTGATGGGGCCCGGGCTGAAGAAGCCAAAATAGAGGCTCTGGTTGGTCAGAGGGCAAAAGTTTTGGAGACCCGTTTAAAACAGTCTAAGTATGCGCCAAATTGTTGGGGGGGGGTCCCACTTTTCCCCCTACCCCCCACATTGTCGAAAAAAAAAGGCAGTTTTAAAACATAAAAATTATTCAGAAAACAAATTTTTATGGGGTGTGTTTCTCGCAAGGTTGCATCACGTTGCTAAAAACGCAGAGAGAGTATCAAACATGAACCTTACATCAATGATCTTAACTTTAGGGGAAAAACCTTTCCGTTAGCGGGGGGTTTCCATTCATCATTTGAAGAACAAAAAAAACCAAAAAAATTTTAAGTATACACATGGGAGGAAGAAAAAAAATTCTACAACCCATTAAAGTGTCCAAAACAGCCCAAAAATTTAGGTGACCCAAACCAAAAACCATGTTGACTTACTACTGATTTTTTAAACCCGCAAACCGCTTTACACTTTGTACCAAAAGGGTAGATTTTTGGGCCCTCATACTAAAAAATTTGGGGCAAAAACAAGAATTCTGTAGAAAATTTTTAAACAAAAATCCCAAACCGTTCCGGGCCGGGGCTTGAACATAAAAAAAAATTGTAGAACCCCTTAGCTGTAAAAACAGAACAAAATTAAACACCCCCAAAGGGCATAAAGTTATTTTTAAGAACTGGAAAAAACTCAAAATTCTCCATACGTATTTTTAAAGGGCAGACTTCGAGTCGCTTTTTTGTTTCCTTATGAAGGGCCAGCCCCAAAAAACTTCGAAAAACATTTTTTTAAAAAGAGTAATAAACAAAATTTTTTTCCCTTTTCCCCCTTCTTTTAATTTTTAGGTCGAGGGCCCGCTCATTCAACGCCAAATTAAAATAGAGGACCAATGCGCTAGAAGTTTTTTTACAGCGCATGCAGCAATTTCGTAAGGGCCCTGTTCAAAAATCTGAATTTATCTAAAAATCAAAAAAAAGCCCGAAGACCAACAACAGTAAAATCAGCCACACATTTTTGGATTTGTGGTTTGGGCCCTCTCATCAACCAAAAAATCCGACAGAAAAAGGAGACCATGATCACAAAAGCGGAAATTTCAGAGGAGCGGCCATAACAAATAAAAATTTTTCAACTAAATTTTGACCCAAAACATGGAAGCGCCTAAAAATTCTTTCATAATTTGCGGGGAAACGCCCCCTCACCTTATAATGAAAGCAGTAAACGACCCCCTTCAGGTGCATGCTTTGCACCCCCTCAAAAAGTACGGGTTTTTTCATTTTAAAAAATAACATGCTTTTTATGACTCTATGCAACACATGATGGGATCATTAGACCCACTAGCAAAGTCCTTAAAGCCCTGCCCAATAAGGGAAGAATTTTTGACCCAACCCGTTGGGAAAGGGTTTCCCCCTTATGAGTAAAATGAACTTTTGGGAAAGGTTTAAACGAAGAAAACACTTCCCCCTAAAGGCGCGTTTTTTTCCCTAGCCCTTAAAGGGAAAAGGGACACATTGATTAAATTTTACCAGCATGCCCCAAAAATCTGGCAGAATTTAAATTTTGGAAAAAACGAGGGGAGAAAATAAAGTTTTCTTTATTTGGATGGCTGATCCCTTTTTGGGTTTGGCGGACGTCTTTAAAATTACAGAAAGACGCTGAAACATTACGGGTTGGATCCTGCGCATTCCCTTTTCTGGGGCCGGGGGATGAGTTGGGACGCTTTCCCTTAAAGTTTACCTGGATTTCAATTAAATTTATTGTCTGACCTACTAAAAAACAAAATAAATTGAAAACGGTTTCCCGGGGGGAATTAGAAAATGGCCCCGGCATAAATTACTGTAAAGCAAAACAAAAAAAACCCTTGGACGATTTATTTCCAAAAAAAGGGTTCTAACAAACCCAAATTTTTTTTAGACGCAAACAATCTGAAAGGTTGGGCAAGGGGGCGCAATCATTTCCTTACCCAACTTTAAAAAATTTGTAAAACAGAAGAAAACCCAAAAAAAAATTTCAAAAGGCATTAAAGGGGTTTGGGGTATTTTGGGGCGCCTATCAACAGCGGGGTTTCATTCAAGAAGTTGACTACAAAAACCTCATAAAATTTCCATAAATTTGAAATAATGACTACCCTTTACAGCAGAAAGCCTAAAGACAAATTCCAAAGAGCCCCTAAACTTGTGCCTAATTTTCGAGGAAAAAAAAATTATTCGCCCTTTAAACAGACTTCTACAATTTTATTAAAGACAGGGTTTTTAATTGACAGCTTTTATCGTAAAATTTGCTTTTGATCAAAAAACCAGTTCTTTAAACCAAACTAATAAGAACATTTAAATCTCAGAACTAAATCCACAGATGCTTCAAAAAAAGACCTTTTCCCAAGCTAAAGAACAACAGCGGGTTTGGGAAAAGACAAAGGAAAAATCCGCAAAAAGGCCAAAGACGTTAATTGGGTCACCCGGAAAAAAAACGAAGCAATTAAGCGGGGACTTCTAAACCAAAATATCGGACTTTAAAAGTTTTCATAAACCCAGCTTTTTGGCAAAATTGATGAAAAAAAAGAAAGAAAAAATTGGGAAACAACCGAAATTTTTTGGGTTACTGTTTTAGAATTATCAAAGTTTTTAAAATTTTAGATTTTTTTTTTTAAGACCCCTTTAAAAACCCCGACCCAGAGCCCCAGAGTGTTTTTACACAATACAATAGTTTTTTTTATAAATATCCCTACAAAAGGGACATCTATAAAACAGGAAACCGAAGTAGCAAAAAGGACATGCGGGAGGGTTCGAAAACATCCAAAATTACCCCAAAAGTTTCCCTTTGCTTTCCCTCCGTAAAAAAAAATTTTTTTGGGAAAGATGAAGGATGAAAAATCGGGAAAAGGGTGATTAAGGATTTTAATTTTGGGTTTAAAAGGGTTCAAAAAAGTACAGAAATTTCGGGGCCGGGAAAAAATTTCATTAAGAAAGCAAAAGGAATACCCGGGCAGTTTTGGGGAAATTCAAACATATCACAGACAACTACAAAAAAAGAATTGTTGAAAATAAAACTTTTCATCATGAAAAACGTAAAACGCAAAATCTAACCCCCAAACAAAAATCAACAAAACTGTTGTAACAAAAAACATTAGATAGAACAAAAAAAAAAACGGGTTTTTGTTAATCCAGATTTTTTCATATGCAATGGGGCACTAGGACCGCATAAACAGGGGGTTTTTATTTTTCATCAACTTTTTTTATAAAATCATAAGCTTCAACCAATTCATTTAAAATCTTTTCCATGTTTTTCTTGAAGCGTTCGAAATTTTTTTTAAATTTCAAGATAAATTTTTTTTCCCCAAATTTGGGGGGGTTTTTGGTTAAAGGGAATCTGGAAAGGGGTTTTGCATGCATTGAATTTAAACCTCAAAAAAGTTCCCCTAATAGCATTACAAAGCCCCTCAAATGATTCCCCTTTCAAATTTTTAAGGTCTCTTCCTTTACCATTCTTGTTTCCGTTTTGCACTTTGTCCTGAGCTTCCATTTTAAAAATCAAAATAATTTTCGTAAATTAATTAAGCCCAAATGGAACTGTTCCCGGGGGGATTAAACTGCAGTTTTTCTTTTCCCCAAAAAATCCCTTTTGGGGGCTTTGGTTTTTTTGTTGTGTCAGTTTCCGGAAATAAAAACAGGGCGGATTCAACTTTAAAAATTCTTTTTATTTTATACGGATAAACCCCTCCAAAACCGGAAACGGGTTTCCCTGATGCAGTGCCCCCTTCGTTCCCCGGTAAATAAAGGTACCTTACTTTTAAACCAAAAAAAGGGAATAGTTTTTTCGTTGGCTAGGGGTCCCTTTAGAACATTTTTTGTTTTTTTTTTGATTGCTTTAAATGGTTTTTTAAATCCTTTAAATTTTTTCATTATTCATTGCGCGCAAAAATGAGGGAAAATTCCCCTTTTAAAACCCCTTCTGGGGTTTTCGAGAATTGTCAAAAACTCTCCCGTGAACTGGGAGGAGAAAAAATCTTTCAGCCAAAATGTTTGGTTTAAAATTTTTAACTAAAAACCTGTGATCTGTGAACTCCTGGAAGCCTCTTTTTTAAAGGTAACCAAAGTTTTAAAAAAATAATTGGGTTTTACTTGGCCCTTTTTTAAAACTTTTCCCATCATCGACTTGAATCATGCGAGGATAAGTTAAGGGGGCCCGTTGGAAATTTAGTTTATGGCAACAGCAAAAAGCAGAAGCACCTTTTGTGTTAATGGTTCAGCATCTTTTTTATCTTTAACTATGTCAATGAAATGGAGTGCGTACTTAAATCTTTTTCGCCAATCGTATCATGGGGTAAAATAAAAGATCCCTTGATGGGGGTCGTTCGGTTTTTGTATTCACAAAATGTGGGCCCCTGTATTCGTTTGGGGCAGGTAAATTTAAAATTTTCCAAATCCTTGTTTAGATAAAACCCTTCCTTCGGGGTGTTTGTTCCCCTACCCCGCTGCTTGGCTTAGCTTTTTAATTCCCCAGATTCCCCCTATTTTTTTGGTGAAAAATAAAATTTTTTTCATTTTTTTATTCAGCCAATATTATGCGCAATAAAATACACAAAAGGTTTATAAACCCCCAATTTACCAAAAAACCAAAGATTTCTTCAAACTTTTGTTTTTTTTGAGGGGGTGGGTAAAAGTCACTGAATTTTGGGGGGGGGGCAATGTCCCGATTGGTTTTTCCTTTTCAAATTTAAAACTCCTTTTAAATTTCTTTAACAACATCTTTAAAAAAAGTAAGCTGCATTTTTCCCCCCTTTTTTTTAGTGTGTCGTTAAAAAAAAAAACTAACTGCTCAATTCCCCTTGCTTTTTTATAGCGAAACATTGCTGCAGCAGTTTTGGGTTTCCCCAGCTTTGTTTTGTCTTTTCCCCTCCCCGTCATCCCCAGTTTACTAAATGCGAAATTTTCTTTCCGCTTAAAAAAACAAGCGCCCTTTACCACAGCGCCGCCTAAACAACATTACGAGTGAAAACCATTTTTTATAAATTTTTTTTTTTTACATATTTATACTGTCTGGAATTATTCCCGCTTAACTAGAAAATCTTTCGGGCAAATAAAACCCGTAATAAACGATTACTTTTCTGAATCCCCAAATTCCCAGTTTGCCAAAAATCTGCCGGTTTTTTTTTTTTTAACAAACTTTTTCCCCAACAAATTTTGTATCCTACACTTACCCCCCCAATAACAGCAAATTGGGAACAAGGTTTTGGGGACAGTTTTTTTTGGGCTCATTTTAAAAAATAAAAAAAAATTTTAATTTAATTTAAAAAAAAAAAAACAGCGATGGGTTTTTGCTTAACTACAGAGCGGGCCCAAAACATCCTTTGGGCTTACAAAGAAGAAGTTGATGATCAAACTAATTTTGGGCCCAAAAAAGGGAAAAGGGGTAAACTTTTTCGCAAAGTGGAAAAACAAAAAAGTTCCCGGAAAATGAATTCAGCATAGGAAAAAGAAACAACAGATGTCCCCCGCAAGAACCCTTAAAAGTACACAACAGGTATGAAGCGCCCGCTGGGGGCCCAGAAAGGTAAAAAGGGGGGGCAAACGGTTCAGTTTGAAAACTAAATAGTCAGTAGATTTGCGCCTATTGATTCGAACAAGATCCCCTTTCGTATATTTAAAAAGCAAGATTTTTTTTTAACAAAGTCAAAAGAGGGCTCCAAAAGTGATCTAATTACAGATTTGGAACATTGTTTTCCCGTTTTAATCATGGGATTTAAAAACTTTTTAATCAAATAGATTTTTTTTTCCCTTAAAAAAAGAACAGCTGAAAATCAAAAGAACCAGAATCAGGAAAAAATTTAATCAGGGTGAGAAATTTAAACCCAAACCAGAAAACCGCAGAATCAAAAAACACTGAAACAGGTGGGGGGGCCCGTGAAAAGCATCCGCAACCTGGCGGTTTTTAAAACCCGGAAAAAAAAATTTGCAGAGTGGAACCAAAAAAAAAAATTAAAAGTTACAGAAAAACACATAATGAAAACATAACACCCCAAAGCCGAAAAATTGGTTTAATGCCAGCCCATAAAAACTCCATGTGAAAATTTAAGGGCAAAACCCAAAATCTTTATGGAATATTGCCCCTTAAAACTGTTGTCATTTTTTTGGGGGCCTTTGCTGCTTCTGGGGCGGTTATTACGGGTTTTTAAAATATATAAACAACGCTGGCAAAAAAAAAGAGCCCAAACAATCTCCACCCCCTAAAACAGAAGCCGAACACAACAGCCCCCACACCGCCAATAACAAAAGAAAATTTAGTCCATTTCAAATGCAATAATATTTTAAAAAAAACCCTTTTTTTTAAAATTTTTTTTTTTAAAAATAGAGCATGACGGGTTAAAATTTTTTTTAAAATGATGGGGTCCCAAAAAAAAAAAGACATGGAGGGCTAAAAAAAGACATTACCATAGACCAGAATTGTAATCAAAAGTGGTTTTCTTTGGATTAAGAACCCCAATTTAAAATCCCATGCTTACCCATTTCGCGGGAGAGGACGCTGAGCAAAACATCCTCCCGCGATGGGCCCCCGTTTTTTTAGGCGTGTGGTACATATTAACATTTACTATTTAAAAATTTTAAAAAAATAGATTAATTTTTTTTTTTATAAAATTTTAAAATAACTTGAATAAGAACTTGGGTTGTACTTAGAGGAAAGACTTAGTTATGATCTTAGGGTTTAAATTGAGAAAAAAACTTGGGATGACTTTAAGGGCAACTTGAGTAAAAACTTTGAAGTGGGCTTGGGGGACTTGGGTGAACTTGAGGATGGGGGTTGGAAAGAACTTGAGGGAAAACTTGGGGGCAACTTTAGTAAGAACTTAGGATGACTTTAGGACAAATTGAGGATGACTTGAGGAAAACTTGGGGGATGACTTGAGAAAGAACTTAAAAGGTGCCTTGAGGACAACTTTTAGTTAAAAAACTTAGAAGTGACTTGAGGGGGTTGGGGGGGCATCTGGGGTGGGGGTTCGGCGTGGTGTGTGGGCGCGCACCTTTTATTATTTTTAAGAAACGGATGTTCAGAAAAATTTAAATAGTTATTTTCATAAAAAAACAAAAAAAACCCCCCCAAAGAAAAAGCAGGGGACAACAACAACGATAACACAAATAAACAAACACGATTGCACGCTAAAATTTTAAAAAAAACTACAAAATTTTAATAATAAACTTTCCTTAAAAAGTCGTGAAAACCTCTGCCACATCCCCAAATTTTTAAAATTTTTTAATTTATCAAGAGCAGCTTTCACAATTTTTTTTTTTTATCAATCAAAGATTTTTTAAAATTTTGTCCTTTTAGTTTTACTCTTTCTTCTTGTTTCACCTTTTTTTCTTTATCTTTCTCAACTCTTTTCTCTTTTTTCCCCTATTTGATCTTCCCCAAATGTTTTTTTTTTTAACCCGGGAAAGCTGGGAAAAAAAAATTTCCCCAAAAGTTCTTGATGTTCCCCATGTGGTTTAAAACCTTTTATAACCGGCCTTTTTTCTTACCGGGCAAAAAATTTCAATAGGGTTTTTTAAAAATCATTGCACCTATTCACCACTCCCAGCATTGCAAACCCGATCCCCGGGTAAAAAAATCACCCCTTTTTTCTTCTCCCCCTTTTTTTTTCCCCCCCTCCCCCCTTTTTCCCAAAAAAAAAAAAAAAAAATTTTTTTTTTTTTTTTAAAAAAAAAAAAAAAAAAACAAAAAAAACCCGAAAAAAAAAAAAAAAACAAAAAAAAAAAAAAAAAAAAGCAAAAAAAAAAAACCCAAAATAAATTTTAATACCCCCTTAAAAATTTTTTCCACCAAAAAAATTTTTTACATATTTTTTTTTTTTTAAAATGCCGGGGGAACCTGCCCCACCCTTTTTTTAAATCACCCGGCCACTCAAAACAGGCCCAATTTCCAACCCCAATAAAAAGCAGGTCCCCCGTTGGGTTGCCGGGAAATACCCCAAGGGGTAAAAAGGGGGGGGTTTGGGGGGGGGGGCAAATCTTTGCTATAAATTCTTTTCTGGTCGGCACCAGCAATTAGGGGGGAGGCCCCGGGCCCCTTTTCCCCACAATAAACCAAAGGCGGCCTCCGGGCCGTTAAAACAAAAACTTTTTGGTGGAAAGACAATTTTTTGTGGAAAAAGGGGGGTGGTGGATTTTTTAATTCCCGAAATATAATCGGTTTTAAAAGCTTTAAAAAGTTTAAAAACTGGGGAAGTGTATTTTTTCCCAGAAAAAAATTTGGAAAATTTGAAGAAAGTTTAAAGATGTTTTGGAAAATTTTTCAGAAAAACAAAGGATTAACAAAAAATTTAAAAAATCAGAAAAAAAAATTAAAAAAAAAATTAAAAGTAAATTAGTATTGAAAACGGGAAAAACCAAAACCGTAGTAAATTTTTGGGGGGGGGGGTAGAGGGAAAAGGAAAAAACCGATTCTGGAGTCGCCGGTTGAGCCCGGGTGAGCCCCGGGCAAGCCCCGGGTGAGACCGGGTGAGACCGGGTGAGCCAGAATCGGTGTTTTCCTGTTCTCTTCGTGACTTTATGAAGTCCTTGAGTGAGTTAGTTTGCCTCTCAGTGGAAAGAGAGCTACATGTACAAAATCTGTTTATAAATTGTTTGATGTGATTTAGTAAAGTGTTTTTCCCCGAAGGAGAGGGGAGAAGAAAAAACATTCGGTAGTGCGCCTTTTGGTTGATTGGAAAGATGCGTGTGCGTATGGAGTAAATGCTGTCATGAATGCGCGTGTGAAAAAAGTGACAGTGTGACAGTGGTGACCCCAACTCCAGTTTCACCGACGTAGCTGCCGTTGTTTGTTTCCCCTAGAAAAAAAAAAAGAAAGATTTCTATTTGTACCTTCAGAGGAAGGATTTCTATTTGTGCCCTTGGGGCCTGAGAAAAAAAGATTTTGATTTGTACCCTCAGGGTTTGAGGGAAGGAAAAAAAAGTAGAAAAAAAAGATTTTGATTTGTACCCTCAAGGGTTTGAGGGAAGGAAAAAAAAAAGAAGAAAGTTTAATTATTTATTGTGTATAATATTTGTAATTTTTTTGTTCTATTTCTATGTGTGTTTAAGGTGGTTGAGATTTCTTTGGTTGCTCTACTCCGTTAAGGTTTTTTTTCGGTAGGATTTCCTTTTGACCCTTTCCCCCCTCAGGACCGATAGCCTCAACCTCCTCTTGCTCGTATCCTGGCAGCAGGGGGCAGGGCGTTGAGGAGTCGCTGTCCTTCCCCTAGAGTATTAGATTTTTGTCCCCTTCCCCGGACTGATAGCCCCAACCCTTCCTGCGTTTAGCAGGGGGGCATGGCGTTGGGAGTCGGTAGTCCTTCCCTTCTCGTAAATATCTATTTCTTTCCCTTTCCTATTGTTTCATTTTGATTTTTCCCCTTGCCCCTCAGAGTGTGGGATCAGCTTCACCTCCGTCACGCAAATAGTGTAGGTGGTGGAGTTGATTACCGCTCAGCCCAAATAAACATCTTATCTTTTGATTATTTTTTTTTCTGTGTGTTGCGAGATTTTCTTTGCGTTGGTGAATGAACATTTATTGATTGATTTTTTAGTATTTTGTATTATTACTGTAGTGTGTATATTGTGCGTGATTTGTTTTCCCCCGTCGCCAGTTTCACGGAGAGCAGTGACCACTAGGGTACTGTCTGAGGGCTTCTTTTGCTTTCTTGATTTCTTCTCACTGTTCTGAGCCTGGGTATCCTTTGATTCCTTTTCACCCCTTTTTTCAAAACCTCTTAAACCTTCTCCTCAATAAGCTCCTATCTAGTTTTCTTTTCAACATTTTCATCTTTTAGGTAGGATTTCCGCTAGTTTGTGTTTCTTCCCTCTTTTTAATTGTTGGTGCTTCCATTTGTTTGTAAATTTATATTCATTTTTTGTATAAGGCGGTACATTTGTTTTGTAAATTAATTTGAAATTAAGTAAGAAAGAAAGACTGACAACAAGAACATTTAAGAACTAAAACTTTATAAAGGATTTATTTTCAGAAAACTTTTAGTATTGTGTTTTTTCCTTTCTTAGGAAAACAGATTTGCATTGAACTCATTTTAAAAAAAAAAATCCAAATTGATAGCAGTTTGCAAATTACTTTTGGAAAAATACATTCCTTGGATTTGATATCTACCCTGTTTTAGTAAGCTGTTTTCTGTTTACACCGGAAATTGAATTCTGTATTTGTATATATTATAATTACATTTTTTGTGAAAACATAAAGCGCCATCATATATCGCCTTATTTTTATTCATACTTAGAAATTGTTTTGTGTTTATATCTGTTGACGGTTCATGATGGATGATTTTGATAATATGTTCAACAAGCGGAACGCTGGGTTTTGATGAGAAAAACTACCAACTATGTGCAACAATGCATAGATAGGGCAGACAGGCTAAGAGAGAGAGAAGAAATAGACTACAGAGGGAAGCTGAAGCTGAAGAAAATAGACTACAGAGGGAAGCTGAAATTGAAGAAAAAAGACTACAGAGGGAAGCTAAATCTGAAGAAAAAAGACTACAGAGGGAATCTGAAATTGAAGAAAAAAGACTACAGCGGGAAGCTGAAGAAAATAGACTGCAGAGGGAAGGTTGAAGAAAAATAGACTACAGAGGGAAGCTGAAGAAAAAAGACTACAGAGGGAAGCTGAGGCTGAAGAACGTCAATTTAAGTTGAGACAGTTAGAACTAGAGACTGATGCTGAAATTAAAAGATTACAGGCATCGAGAGAACCTCCACCAGCTCCACCAGTCGTTCCACAAGGCGCGCCTCAACCAAAAGCGGCATATATTCCAAAGTTACCACCTTTCGAGGAAAAAACGGATGACATAGATAGTTTTTCTTCTTCCGCTTTGAAAGTCACGCAACGTCTTGTGGTTGGCCAAAGGAAAAGTGGACATTGTATATTGCGTCGTTGTTTAAGGGTAGCGCTTTGACACTGTACCACACACTCGCGGCAAACAAAATTTAACTTGGGATCAGTTGAAAGAAGAACTCCTCAAGAAATTTTCAATGTTCTGCTGATCGTTTTTCACGAACGTTTCCGTTCTGTGCGCCCTGAAAAGGAGAATCGTTCCGTCATTTCTAATCCGTATGAGTCATTGTTTGGATCGATGGATCGATTTATCTAAAACGAACAAAACTTTTCAATCACTGCGAGATCTCCTTCTTAGAGAACTAACTTTTCCAGAGCGTGAGCAAAGATCTGGCCACTTTCCTTTAAAGAAAGGCAATTTGAAAGCGTTGAGGAAATGTGTCAGATGGCTGATCAATATTGTATCGCTCACCCAGATAAGGGCGTGGCTAGGAAAGGAGAATTTTCCATCTTTGAGTCTCATGCGTCATGTACGATCCCATCAGGACAGGAAGTTACAGGAAAGGAAATCGTGGTCATTTCTGGGTCCTCAAGGATATACATATCCTAGGAACGGACAGGGATCTTTCCGCGGTTCGAGTGACTTTCGTCAGTACCAGTACTCACCGCCGGAAAAACCCGTTGCTCTTCAGCAAACGTTCCGAGGTCGTGGACAACGACCACCACGTAGACCTTTTGGCCAGTTCGTGGACAGAACAGAAGTTCACAAAATCAGTCAGCTGCCGATCAGACAATGCGATGTTTCTTTTGTGATGGCAAGTTCCATTTGAAAAGGAATTGCCCTTTCAAACCAAATGGTTCAAAATCCGCATTAGTCCTCCACTGATTGTGAAGAAGGCCTTGTTTTGGCACCAGATCAATCGGTTGATGGACTGGTGTTAGAAAACGGAGCCATCATGGATTGCAGGCTTCGTTTTGCGAGACACTGGGTGCACCACTGCTGGTGTACGGAAATCTTTCGTGCTTCAAAACCAGTATCTCGACACTGTCCAAAAGTGTAGGTCGTTTGGAGGCAAGATGAAACGTTTCCACTGGCGAAAATTTCGATCGATACAACCGTACTACTCCGGATTTCTCACCGCCTGTGTTATCGATAACCAGTCTGCGACTTGATTTTGGGCAATTGCCAGGTGTCGCTACAGTACATGGTGGTGCTGGATGATCGTTCGTTCCTTGTCTTGTGAGTACCAGGTCAGATATCATAGAGCAGGGAAAGGCTACAAAGCCGCTAAAAGTCTCAAACTGGATGAACTCCGATTACCCCCAGAGTATCAAAAGAAATGCAAGGAAAAGACGACGCTGACAATACTTTCTGCTGCTAAACAGATTGTCCACTGACATACCAACGGACAAACAGTCATCTGATAGAAAAACAGATGTATACAAGGTCTTTGCTGATAGAAAAGCAAAGGTACGTTCCTTCAGTGTAGGGGATAAAGTCCTTGTACTACTCACGATGAACATAACAAGCTTCGTGTTATGTGGAAGGGTCCTTTTCAGGTGGTCGAAAAACTTTCTGCAGTTAATTATAAGATCAAAAATGGCAAACACTGAGAAGGTATTTCATGTGAACATGTTGAAGAAGAGTTGAACGTACAAAGTTGCCATCAACCAGTCAGTTGAATGGATATGTCCTATGTCAAAACCTGATGTCAACATGACAGATATTATCAGTGATGATTTGTACCCAATGTAACGTACAGGGACAGATCAAAGGTTGTGAAAACAGCAAATGTAGGAGTGTTAACATCTACCAGTGCAGATGATGTTGTACCCCTTCCTACTCTGTCTGTCAAAGGTGAAACCTATGATGATGTGATTTTGTCGATGATTTGTCTTCAAGTCAACAGAACAGCTCAAAGAAATTTGAAAGACTTTCAGGATGTGTTGACAGATACCCCAGGTACAGTGACTGGTATTGAACCCCATAGTATTCAGTTAACTACTGAAATACCAGTGCGAACCAGACCATACCCCCTCCCGTTTGCAAAAAAGAGGTTGTCGAGAGGGAAATCAAAGTAATGCTGGATTTAAAGGTCATAGAACCTTCTACGTCTCCGTACAGCTCACCAGTTGTATTGGTGAACAACCTGATGGCTCGGTGCGTTTCTGCATCGATTACAGGAAAGTAAATAAGATCACTGTGTTCGATGTCGGCCTATCCCAGACATTGAAGAACTTCTGTGTCAGCTCTCAGAAGGAAACTATTTTGTGAAAGTAGACTTGACTAAAGGATACTGGCAGATTCCATGGCTGAAGCTGACAAGGAAAAGACAGCATTTCAAACACCTTTTGGTCTTTTCCAATGGACGAAAATGCCATTCGGTTTGCAAAATGCCCCAGCTTCTTTGCTAGAATGATGCGAGCCCTGAAACTCCATGAATGTGGTGCAGTCAGTTTTTTTGACGACATTTGTTGCTGCAAAGTCATGGAGTGGACCTCCTTTCTAACTTGCGAGCTGTTTTTTTCCAGACTCAGATGTTTTGGGTTGACTGCAAAACCATCCAAAATTCGTGCCGTTTTCAAACTCTCGAGTTTTTGGGTCACACTATTTCAGTGGGAAAAATGATGCCAGAAGGAAAGAAAGTGGAAAAGATTTTATCCTTACATAAACCCACTACAAAGAAACAGATCAGGTCACTCATCGGATTGTTGTCTTACTATAGACGATATGTACCCCACTTTGCGTCCCTGACGGCCCCTTTGACTGAACTGACGAAAGGGACGAAGAACAAAAGTATTGTGTGGTCTGATGAGTGCCAGAAGGCTTTGGAGTGTGTTCAGAACACCCTCAACTCATTTCCATGTTCTTTGTTACCCTCCCTCTCAGAAGACTTTATTTTGAGAACTGATGCCAGTTCCAAAGGAATGGAGCGGTACTATTGCAGGAAAAAAGTGCTTGTTACATCCAGTGCAATACGCCAGTAAGAAGTTCTCAAAGACACAGGAGAAATACTCCACTATTGAGAGAGAGTGCTTGGCTATTGTATGGGCATGTGAGAAGTTCGCCTGGTTCTTGACTGGAAGAAAGTTTCGGTTACAGACTGACCATAGGCCACTGACGTTCTTGAAATCGTCAAAGACTAAGAACAGCAGATTATTAAGGTGGTCTTTGGCATTGCAGAATTCCAATTTACTGTTGAACCAGTGCCTGGAACACAAAATGTCATGGCAGATTTGTTGTCACGTGCATGAATATTCATGGACAAATGTAACTGTCTTCAAGGGAAAGACTATTCCTGTTTTTTGTCTTTCTTATGATTACGGTGTGATCACATTGGACAGTGCATTGTAGCTACTGACGATTTAAATCAAGTGGTATTTATGCATAATTTGCTTGTTGAAGTGACTATATGTTTTACAAGCAAAACTACTTGATGTTGATGTATTACATATCTATTCTTTGCTTTATTCTTTCGTAAACAATGAAAAATCATCATGTACTATTTATGTCTAACTTGCTTGTGAAGATGAATATATATGTATGTGTGATGAGCAAATACCCTTTAGAAATGTATATACACATGTTTTGATTGGGCAATGAGACAAACCAATTGTTTTCATTTGTCACTGTCAACAATGGAAAGCATGTGACTTTTCAATTGGACTATAAAAATTACATGTGGGAAAAAACTGTTTCAACTATGTTTATTTTGTTTACATGTCTATTGAAGAAACATTTACACTTGGAAATATTCTCATTTTCATGAGGGTTTTGAAACACAAGGGTGTGAGACAAAGATCAAGGGAAAATATGTGCTTCACATCTTAATATATAAACACATTTGTACTTTATTGTTAATATCCTAGTTGTTTTTATCCATGTAATTTGTGAAATGTATTTTGTGAGATGTGGTGATCAATTATGAATTTTTTTTAAGAAAGACTGAAAGTTTGAAATATGCTATTTATGGTGGATCATGAATGTTTGATTCTATACGTTGATTATTAATTTGGTGAATCATGTGTGATGGTTACACATTTTGAGATTCATGGCTGAAGATGTGTTTAAGTGGAGTGGTATATCCTTTAAAAAATTTTCTGGACAAAATTTTTTCATCCCAGGATGGGGGTGTCATGTGACGTAGCCTCACATCAAGGCATGTGACGCCTCCATCACATGCAGTTTAGTGATATGAATCATTTCCCCATGCACAACGGAAAAGGAAGAATATTCATGTGGCTTGACTAGTTGTAGCGGGCGTCCCCAAATAATTGTGAGTATGCACTCACTAGGAGAGGGAGGAAGAATCAGTTTAACACCAGCAGATGGCCAAGAGACTCGAACCTGTCAGGACGTTGGTCCTCTCTGCTGACCAGGTCATTACCAGGTGGCGATAGATAGTTGGGAAAGCTACGGGGAAAACTTAAAGAAAAGAGAAAGAAAGAATTCATATGTGAATTAAGAAGGTTACTTACACGAACCTTATTCGTGTTTCAGCCCTTCACCCTTTTACCCTTCGCCCTTCACCCTTCAACCTTTCACCCCCGTGAGGTGGTTGAAGATGGCCATGGTGTGGGGAACACACCGGTAGGCAGCCCCAGGAATTAAGGACTCCAGGGAGAGGAGTCGGGAACTCGTCATCTCTCCAGGGACAGAGAAGACGAGGAGAGGAGTTGGAACTCATCTCTCCAGTGACAAGAAGAGTCGAGGGAGAGGAGTCGGAAGTCATATCCAGGACGGGAGAAATCGAGGGGCGAGATGATGTCTGAGAGAGACAGGGAATCATGAAGAGATGAAGCGAGTCGTAATTCGGATGCCGGCATTGCATCAAGGAGTGAAAGAATCATTTATTTTCCTGGTCTGGATTTTGTGGGCCAATGTTGTGTGAAGGCCGTGACTTTATGAAGTCCTGAGTGAGTTAGTTTTGCCTCTCAGTGGAAAGAGAGCTACATGTACAAAATCTGTTTATAAATTGTTTGATGTGATTTAGTAAAGTGTTTTCCCGAAGGAGAGGGGGAGAAGAAAAAACATTCGGTAGTGCGCCTTTGGTTGATTGGAAAGATTGCGTGTGCGTATGGAGTAATGCTGTCATGAATGCGCGTGTGCAAAAGTGACAGTGTGACACTTGGTGACCATCTTGTGCATGCTGCCTTCCATTCTACGTACCCTTCTGCTCAAGCTGGCAATTTCCCTTGCAAGAAACCTAAATGTAAAACCTGTACTTTTATTAACCCTGCAACAACTATCCAAGGCCCATCAGATCATAAGTTTCAGGTGAAATCCCATTTCACATGCCAAACTCAAAATGTTGTCTATGTCCTGACCTGTACCTTGTGTGCCATGATGTATGTAGGAGAAACATACAGATCACTCAATGATCGCTTCAAAGAACACAGGGACAACATTCTGACAGGAAAAGATACACCAGTGGCAAACCACTTTACTTCTGAACACCATAACCTATCGCACATCAGAGTGGCAGCGCTTTGGCGCAATGGACAAAAAGAGGGCCAATACCGCAAATTCATGGAAAGCCAGCTAATACAACGCCTTGGCACTTTGAGTCCAGATGGACTCAATGTCAGGGAATGAACTTGTTTCTCTCAAGCTGCAACCCCCCCCCCCCTCCTGCTCCCCCCCCCTTGTTCTATACCATGTTTTTCCTTACCACCACCCCCTCCCCTTTCTCTGAAAACCACCACCCAGATGATCCTCTCCCTCCCACCTTCCCCCCCTCTTTCCCCCACCCCTTTTGTTGACCATATTAATACAGTTCACCTTTCCCCCACCCCCTCCCCTACCTTTTTGGCTGAACTGTGGTCACAAGAAACCTGCCAGCTTCCCCTACAACCTCAACACTTCACTTCGTGACCAAGTGCTTACAGCACGAAACGTTGAAGAGTTCTCCAAAAGGTACCTTTTTTCTTAACCTTTATATTTTCAAGTTATCCGGAAAAGGTACAGCAGTCAACATTTCTTCATATTAAAAAAAAGTTTCATTGTATCCCAGATGGTTTTAGAAAGCGTTTTCGTGAATCAAAACCTAGGGCAGATGGCCCCTTTGAAACTTTTTCTGTTGAGCTTAGACGTCTTCTGGATCGTTGGATTTCATTGTCCAAGATTGAAAAACACTTTTCAGGGACTTGTTGACCTTATTTTAAGAGAGCAGTTTTTTGGAGTGTTTCCAAGGATTTGGCTACATTTTTTTGTGAAAAAGATGAAAAAACATTTGATGCTATGATTAAGTCTGCCGAATCGTACAGGCGTGCCCACCCCACTAAACTTCTTTCCAGGAAGGCTGATGTGAATATTTTTGCCTCCCTTGCTCATTCTTCTGGACAGTCAGATAGACTCCCTTCCCGTAGTCAGTCAGATAGAGGTCGCAAGTATTTTGCCTCTCAACCTGTTCAGAAGCCCAGCACTCCAGCTAGTCGAGGCAGTGGTAACCGTCCCCGTGGTCGTGGTTCTTATCAGTACACGGGCAATAGGTCTTCATCAGGTATTCCCCAGTCTCCCTATGTTGTCTGCTTTTTGTGTAAAAAGGCAGGGCATGTAGCTTCCAAATGTACTTGGAAGTCGGGTAAAAACCCATGCAAGGTTTGCACCCTTACCCATCCCGATAGATGCCCTTTTGTCACTGGCAGTTCAACTGTTGTCGACAAGCTAGCTGATAAACAATCTACTGCTGCTTGTTCGATTGTTCCCTCCCCATTCGCTTGTTTAGCTGCAGGTGAATTCACAGGAAAGTTAAACTTAGAATCTGGTTTTGTGAATTGCACATTGAGTTCTGTTCTACGTGATACTGGTGCTACCATATGTGGCGTTCGAAAAGGGTTAGTTTCTGACAGTCAGATGTTAGGAACCACAGTGAAGTGCGTTTCTTTTGGTGGTCATGTGGATGAGTTTCCACTGGCTACAGTTTCAGTCAGCTGTCCTTATTTTGTGGGCGATTTGACTTGTTATGTCTTGGATAGCCCGGTTGCAGATCTCATTGTGGGTAATGTACCTGGAATTTCTGTGAGCGGTGAGTTTAGTGATGTATTTGGTGAACCTTTCTCTTTAGCCGCCGTTACGAGGGCTAGCGATAAGCATGTTGGGGACAAAAAGCCTTTGTGTCAGATCCCTGATGATCTGAACATTTCCCGTTCTGATCTTGTTCAGAAACAGAAGGATGAGTCATTGAAGTCTTGCTTTCAGTTAATGTCTTCTGATGTGTCTGCTGTGTCTACTTCTGATGTTGTTGTACCTACAGTTGTTCTTTCACAAGGTACTTCAGTGCCCGGTTCAGAGATAACACCTTTGGCTTGTGAGCAGGAACAGGTTTCCATTGAGTGTTCTCCAGGAGTTGGTCTTTCTGTGAATCCCTCTCCTGGGTCTGTTTGTACTGTTCGTGAAGTGGTTCGTACAGTTGATGTCGTCCAGGACTGTAATCACGCTTTACCCATTCCCACTTCAACTGATCCCATGGCATCCTCTATGCCAGATGAGGATATTGATTCCGTACACTTTGATGGTGCTTTGTCAGAAGGTAATGCTAGAGAATTAAGGACAGTCTTTGAAGATTTTCAGGATATCCTTACTCCAAAACCAGGCTCCTTTTCTGGCCATGTACTACTAGAAATTCCTCTAACTACTGATGTCCCAGTCAGGAAAAGGTGCTATGACATCCTTTTCTCTGCTAAAGAGGTTGTTGAGAGATAAGTTGACATTATGTTGGAACTCGGTATCATTGAACCCTCCAATAGTCCCTATGCCTCCCCAGTTGTTCTAGTCAGGAAAAAAAGATGGTACCTGTCGCTTTTGCATCGATTTCCGTTCTCTGAATAAGATTATTGTCTTTGATGCTGAGCCCATTCCTGATGTAGAAAGTTTGTTTGCAAGATTGTCTGATGCTAGGTTCTTTACCAAGATCGATCTTGCAAAGGGATATTGGCAGATAGTGGTTAAGCCCGAGGATCGTCCAAAGACAGCTTTTACAATACATATGGGTCTTTCCAGTTTGTCAGAATGCCTTTTGGTCTTGTGTCAGCACCTGCTGTTTTTGCACGCATGATGCGCATGTTAGCTTTGGATCAGTTTTCAGCTGTCAGTTTCTTTGACGACATTCTGGTTCATAGTGTTTCATAGGATGCACATGTTCGTCATGTGAAAGGTGTTCTTTCACGTTTGCGGTCTTTCAATCTCACAGCTCGTCCCTCGAAAATCGAGGCAGGTTTTTTCGTTCTCTGGAATTTCTTGGACATATCGTTGGAGGTGGTGCTATGCGTCCTGAACAGAAAAAGATAACATTCTGAAAATTCCCACCCCTACTACCAGAAAGCAAGTCAGATCTTTGCTAGGTTTGCTTAGCTTTTATAGAAGGTATGTTCCCAGTTTTTCCACGTTGAGTGCACCACTCTCTGACTTAATCAAGGATGTTGGTCGATCTGGACGATCTGTCTCTTGGACTCCTGAATGTGCAGTAGCGTTACAGAAGATTCAGAGTATTTTATCATCGGCACCAGTTTTGTTGTTACCTCAGTTAGGTAAGCCCTTTGTTCTGCGAACTGATGCTAGTTCTGTTCGGCTAGGTGCTGTACTACTGCAGGGGAGGATGGTGTACTTCACCCAGTTGTATTTGGGAGTCGCAAGTTGTTGGATCGCGAGAAATCCTACAGTACCATCGAACGTGAGTGTTTAGCCATTGTCTGGGCTGTTCAAAAGTTCGTTCGGTACCTGTGGGGAGTCAGGTTTATCCTTCAAACAGACCATCGCCCTTTGACGTATCTGCGCACGTCAAATTTCAAGAATTCCCGGATTATGCGTTGGGCATTGTCGCTGCAGGAATTCTCGTTCCAAGTGGAACCACTTCCAGGATCATCGAACATTTTCGCTGAACTTCTTTCTCGTTCTTGTGAAAACCAGTCTGTCCCTTAAGTTGAGTTTGAGTACATCCCTGTTTTGATGTTCTTTTCATGTACTTTTTCTGGAATTTGGTGACCTGGAGTTGTTTACTTCCTCTTAGTAAAAACAATTCGGACATTGTTTTTTGTGAGGAGGGGGAGTATTGTGACTGATCGTTTTTCATTGGGTCACAAAATTTTCGTGTGACCGTGCTTACCGGAAGAGTGTCCGGAAGCCGGTTTGCGCAGTACACTGACTGCTACTCATGGTGTGTTGCTATAAACCGGGTATGCTGGATCAGTTAGGCAGTCTCTACAGATATTCCGGCAACTCCCAGTTACAGAAGGCCGAAGAGGGACCCAGTGTTTGAATCTGCGTAACCAGGTATTTATGAATGTTTGTTTATTAGCGACTGAAACTTCCTCAAGCGCTCTTCTGAAGATTTTATTTAAAAAATAAAAAAAGGGGAAAAATGTATTTTTCCTATTCTGTTATCCTATGACTTGATAGGGTAACAAAACGGAATTGTGTGAGAAAAAGAATGTATTTTTCCTATTCTGTTGTCCTATGACTTGATAGGCTAACAAAACGGAATTGTGTGAAAAAAGAATGTATTTTTCCTATTCTGTTGTCCTATGACTTGATAGGTAACAAAACGGAATTGTGTTTCGGAAAATGTGAATAGATGAAATGAATGTTATATGAAGTGGTCTTCAGAAGGAAAGAAAAAAACAGATTTTATCTTGTGACTTACCTGAAAATGAAAACAAAACGTGCTGAAAAGTATTTATTCTAATAGGGTTTGCAAGAAGATGAAGAGTTTTTGATACTATGGATAATAAGCTCCCGGAGTGAGCGACATAGACTTTTGTTTTTCATTCTGATGTGTGATGTGTTTACATGGGTATCAATATATGTGTTGTTAAACAAGAGTGTGGTGGAAATCTTTCCCTTACATACATTGAAGTTGATAACTCGAAATGAAGTGAAGTCTGGTGTTACAAGAAAGAAATGAACATTTTGTGAATGGACGAAAGACAGTGATTATATGAAATGAATTGAACATTCTTATTTACAAGAAAGCAAATGAACATGGTGTGAATTAACGAAAGACATTTATAGTTCGGAAAAAAAATCAATTGTGTAATCATTGTATGTAATGAATTGTATTCATGTTTTATTGAAGAGGATCCAGATGGAAATCCTTTTCCTTCCTAAGTTGGAAGACTAGATTGTAAAAGGTTTATATGAAAATCCTTTCCTGTGCAGTGTTATCTTTCCGGAAAAAGAAATCTGTAGTGTGATGATTCCGGAAAAGGGAATCTTGTAACGTTATCATTTTGAAAAAAAAGAATATTGTATTGTTGACTCGCAGTGTGGCTCAAGTTATAGTAAAAATACAGGGTCGAACTTTAATTAAGGACCACCCCGAAAAAAGGCCCTTTCTTTTTAAATTGGCCAAAAATACAAGCAATGCATTTTTTCGAAGAATTCGACTGGGAAAGGTTTTAGGGGTTAACCGAGTATTCCGCAAAGCTTGCGAAAGCTGTCTTATTGTCACGTGCAGCATGCAGAGGGGGAGGTGGGGGTTGAAAGTTGCAGATTGTTGTCAAAATTGCTTGTTTTTTAAGCAAGAGTGAACACTGCTTCAAGCGGTTTTGCACTGAAATTCCAAATGCACGTGCAAAAACCAATGTATTGCAGAGCATTTTACTGGCTGGAATGCCCCTAAAAGCAGCCCAACGTGCATAATTCTTCATAACACAAAAATGCCTCAAAGACGCAAGCTGTCTGATTTTGACCGGACCCGGGCGATTGCAAGGCTGCAGGATCGAGTTGGCGTTCGAGAAGTGGCCAGAAGACTACAAGTGTCCCACTCCGTCATCATTCGGCTGAGAGAACGTTTTCAAGCCACTGGAACTGTCAAAGAGAGACCCCGTCCAGGCCAGCCAAAGAAGACCACTGAAAGAGATGACAGGTTCATCCGCAGACATGCTCTTCGGACCAGGACCACCACCTCCAACACCAACAGGCGTCGGCTCCAAGCTGCCACTAACACAGCAGTGTGTGAGATGACCATACGGCGGCGCCTCAATGCTGCCAACCTTCGAGCAAGGCGCCCAGTCCGGAAACCAAAACTGACTGCGGCCCACCGGGCACGTCGCCTGGCCTGGTGCACAGCTGATTGAACATGGACTCGGGCTCAGTGGCGGATGGTGCTTTTCACCGATGAGTTCAAGTTCCAGTTGAAGCCACGAGATGGACGCATTCGGGTGTGGCGGCGTCCCAGGGAGCAGCTGGCAGATGACGTCATCCAGGAGGTCGTCGCTTTTGGTGGTGGCTCCGTCATGGTATGGGGGGGGGGGGGGCATCAGCAGTCACCACAAGACTCCCCTGTACCATGTGGATGGCAACCTGAACGGCCAACGCTACCTGCAGGAGATTTTTACGGCCTTTGGTTGTCCAGCACTCCAGCAGATTGGGGCTCAGGCTGTGTTCATGGACGATAATGCCACCCACATCGTTGTCGAGCCGTGAACACTTTTGTGGTGCAAGCTGGCATCACCAGGATGCCATGGCCGGCAAACAGCCCGAACATGAACCCTATTGAGAACATCTTGGGCGAGCTTGGGAGGAGAGTTCAAGAAAATCACCCTGTTCCGGCAAATCGACAGGAGCTGCTGCACTACCTGCAGCAGGAGTGGGCAAACCTCCCCCAGGCACTCATTACAAGAACAGTCAACACCATGAGGCAGCGCTGTGTGGATTGTGTGGCAGCACGAGGGGGGGCACACTCGGTTTTAATCAGACTGTAAAGAAACACTCTTTTTGTGAATGTCATTTTGGAGGGTAGTCTCATTCAGGCTCCCCTGTCTAATCAGAAAGAATTATTTTTTCGATGAAAGTGACAAAATGTTGTTCACTGATAATGAAATTAAACATTTATAAAGTTTCTGTGGTTTGTCGGTTTTCTTTCTATGTTTTGTGAGACTGTGTATAAGTGGTCCTTAATTAAAGTTCGACCCTGTATGATGTGGCTAATGAATATGAACGAATATGTTATGTGGCTCAAGTTCTAGCAAGATATGATGTAGCTAATGAACATGAAGGTAGATGTGATTCTAATGAATGGTGGCCATGATAATCAAGGTAGTTAATCAGTTCCCCCAGGTTGATAGTGTTCCCTGGACTAGGGAACTGGCTACTACCCAGGTGAGGGCCGGGCCGTTATTGTGGACGCCCCAATCTCCAGCTGCTGATGTGGAGCGGTCGGTCGGTGAGCCGACATCTGCCCTACCTGTTTCTACGCCCGTGACCGAGGGTCGGGCCAGCGACCTACGTTCAAGGTCATCGTGAACGTGGCGTGTGTGCCACACTCTTGTGCTGACGTCGTGCGCCAGCGACCTACGTTCAAGGTCATCGTGAGTGTGGTGTGGGTGTCACACTCCTGTGCTGTTGTTGTGTTACAGCGACCTGCGTCGTTCCGCACTTCCAGCGTACCTTCCTTGTGTCAAGGACCTGTATTCCAGGACGTCGCTACGAGTATGTTACTGTGGTGAGCCACAGCTCACAAGTGTTTAGAGGCACTGCGACCGAGTGCTGGCAGAGACGCCACGAATCAACTTGTTTTCTTTTGTGTGTGAGCCACCTGTGAGAGGCGTCGTGACAGTCTTGCCTCGTGCTGCCGTCGTCGGTATTAACGGCAGTTACCATAGAAAGAACTGTGTTTGGTTAGTTTATTTGTACACCTGATGGTGGGTGTGCCATCTCATGTTTAAATATATGTATATCTGTGTGTGTTTGTTTTGATGGCTCAGGCAGCATAAAAAGAAATAAAAGAGTTGCTCTGTTGCCTGGCCGTCCATGTTCGGATGAATGGATGTGTGTAAGTGAGCCCAAAAGTCGTGCATGCATCCACAATTTCTGAGTGAGAGTCAGACAGTAAGACTTCCACACACACGCATTTCCATCCGTAACAGTGGGCTCTTGACGCCTTTGCCTTCCCACATATGCATTTTGTTCCTGCACTATATTTCCGTCTGAATACGTCGAGTTTCAGTATATAAAATGCTGAAACAAAGTTTCTGTACTGATACATATCACGAACCTGCAGGTGTTCAATGCCTTCAACCTGATCAAAGCTGAGAACATGGTTATTTCGAGCATTAACCCGCAAATAAGGGATGTTCTGGTTGTTTCTAAAACATTCCCAAGCCACCTGTTTTAAAACTTGATGTCGTGTTGTTGCACGAGCAACAACTAGTCCGTTGGTCAGGCGTGTCAGCTCTGTGGAGGGATACACTGCTCTGACCAATCGTTGTTTTGTGTGGTGAGTAGAGTTTGCTTGATTCCGACCAGGGCGGAATGCGTTGGGGTAGCTTCACTTCGGTCCCTGGTGTTCGTCGAGTGGACGTACTCTTTGTAGTGCGGCGGCAGCGCCGTTAGTTTTTGAAGAGTGACTTCGAGTCATAGTTAGTGCCAGGTCCTCGTCGGGTTTGGGTGCCCTTGGCCTGTGCCGAGTCAGTGTCGTCCTTGTTGGCAGCCACTGTCAACCAGTTGCAGAACTGGTGTGGTTGATCGTCTGTATGTCCAGGTTGGTGATCTGTTAGGTTCGTTGTGTTGTAGTTCGTCGTGTTGTCTTATATTATGGCGAGTTGTGCTGTAGTTGTCTCATGTTGTGATTAGTTGTATTGTGTTCGTTGCGTATACTGGTTGTCTGGTATGATGTTGTCTTGGTTCCGTGATCGAAATTTGTTGTCAGCCGGTTTGTGTTGTTACCTCTTTTCTGTATATTCTGTACGTAGTCTACATAGTGGTTCTTGAGTTCGATTGTCACGGGACAGTTTGGCTAGACATTGTGGGTTCGATATAACAACTATTGATGGACGGTGAGGCAGATATTGATTGTGGCTAGTTCATGTTAATTTTAGCCGGTTCGGTAAGAGGATAATATGAGGTTGTATTCTGTTGAGGATCATAATATGAGTCAGGTGCAGATGTGTCCACGTGAATCATAAAGGGGTTTGATGATTGTGCTCAATTTCAGTTGTAAATAGTATAATGCATTGGAATTTATTAACGATTTCGGGTTGCGCTGCACAGCGTTGAAATTGGTTAACTGTACAGTAGGGCCACGGCCGACTTCTAGGTGAGTGGTTTATACCGGGGTACGGTCGTGACCATTCAAGTTATATTGGTGTCTTTTCACTTTCGTTAGAGTCATGTTTTCGACGCGGGTGTAGTGCGAGTGCATACTGTATCTGTGACGTACGCATTTGGTACAGGACAGTGAGTCCGTATTATGGTTAGAAGGTGGTTGTTTTTGTTTTGTTTGTTTTTTTTAAAGCAAATGACGGTCGTCACACATGCAGGGATGTACGTGTTTGTGACAGAATAAGGTCGGAGAAAGATATCTTAGGTTGTGGGGAGACAGTCCCATTATGAATTTTAGTAGTCGGAAAGAAGGGTAAGGTAAAGTTTAAGGCGGGTAGCTTAGCAGTTGATAGGATAAAAACGGATGTGCAGCATGTAATATTGTATGAAGTATGGTTGTGTTGGCATAACAAGGATTAACCACTGGGTTATCTGACAAGAGATGACATGAGAATGGGGTGCTGGATGGAAATTTTTGGCGAACAAATCATGTTTGGATATATGATTATAATTGACAGTGCAAAAAGGGTAAGAATGTGAAGGATTGTGGCTGCGAGCCGATTCTATTGTGTGAAAATGCTGGAACTGTAAACTGATGAAACTGATAAGTTTTGTTGTTGTTGGTGTTGTTGAGAGATGTGTATTACTACTGATTATTAGTAGAGACATCTCCTGGTGAAGTCAGCCCCCATGGGCCGGCCTTCTCGTGGCGGGGGTGTTTCTTGACCAACCTGTGCCCACCACTGTTTCTTGTCTTTCCTACTGTTCTGCCTACCATGTCTTTCGCTATCTCTTTTCACCCATAAAGTCTCCCCACATCATCTGCAGCCTCTATGTCGTCTTGTTCTTCCTCCCCGGTTCTTCAGTCTGTTCTTTCATCTATTATTCCAGTCTTCCTTTTCAATGCTTCTTTTTCTGAGATCTATCGAGTGGTGGCCATAAGTCACCCGCAATCTAAGGTGCTGACACTGGCCGAGAGATAAATGGCTCTGTGTTAATGAGTCGCTACAGCAGTCCTGTCTGATTTTGTGGGACGGCATCAGGCAGATGGACGCCCTGCGAGTTCATCTTCACATGTCCTTTGTAGGGCCATCCATTGTCCCTTCCCTAGCACGGCAGCTCTCCTAGGGTGACTGTCAAATTCCTGCCGTCATTGAGCCTACGCCCTATGAGTAATCAAAGCAGTCATTCCAAACGTCAGAGAGAAAGTAGAGATTCAGATTCAGATGAAGAGATTAGAGAAGTAGCAAAGAGAAATGGTATCCAAAACACATGCCAAGCTTCCTTTTAGTGGAAGCAAAAGATCAGAAAGAATCCATTGCTCGGATTTCTCCGTTTGCTGTTTGCAAATGGTTCGAGGGAGTTTCATCCACAGGATTCAAAATGATTAAAAGACTCAGATCTGGTAGTTATCTTGTTCACTGTGCTACGGAAGCGGCGTCTCGATTGCTGCTGAAAAGGGATGGTTCCCAACTTATGCAGATCACAGTTAAGGTTTCCATTCACCCCTTTCTCAACTATTCGAAAGGGTTAATCAGACGTGCTGACTTGGCTGGAGTTGCTGAATCAGAAATTCGGACTGAGATGGAAAGTCAGGGTGTTCTACAGGTCCAAAGAGTCACAATCTCTAAAGGAAGTGACTTAATTGAAACTAACACGCTATTCTTGACTTTTGCTATGCCATCTCTCCCAGAGTTTGTCAAAGTGGGTTGTGTCCGAGTGAACTTTACACCTTTTGTACCATCTCCTTTGCGGTGTTTCAAGTGTCAACGCTTTGGGCATTCCAGTCGAGCTTGTCGGGTCAGGATATCTGTCGTGACTGTGGTCAGAAGAAGCATGATGGGTCTTGTACAAATGCTGTATACTGTGTCAATTGTAAGGGTGATCATTGAGCAAATTCAAAAAGTTGTCTAGTGTGGAAAAAGGAATGCGAGATTCAGAAAGTAAAGATCGAGAGGAAATGTTCCTTTCTTGAGGCTAGAAGGTTAGTGGAGGCCAGGACTCCTTCGGCTGCTACTTATGCACAGAAGGTGGTTAACAATTCTGCGAACCGTCATCGGGTGATGATCTGGGAGCAGCCCCATTCACTGCTATAGAGAAGAAATTGACAGAATTGTTGTCATCGGTTTTGGATCGGCTTACCATACTCGAACAATCAGTTGAGGTTTTGTCTCAGAAATGCAATAGTGTTCCGTCCAGCAGTGTACAACAGGCTTCAGTCCCTGTTGGTGAGGGAAGAAGTGTTTCAGTTGTACAAAGTGCTGTGGATCAGAGGTCAGGGGTGATGGATCAGAGGAAAGAGATGTCCCCTCGCTCACAGGCCAATAACAGCAGTACGAGACAGGCACGCAGTGAGGAATGTCCATTTCGGACTCCCGACCCTCCTAGGGGAAAATCTCAAAGTCAGGTATTTGGTGCAGAAGGTTTCAGTCCAGTAAGAGCAAATTCCAAGCATGGCAACAAACAACTTAGAAATTTATCAGGAGCATCGGCTTCTGATCTTGTCTTGAAGAACCGCTTTAGTTCTTTGGTGGACAGTGAAGTTTCTGGAGAAGAAGGATGATAGATATTCTTTTAACAACCTAATATGGACATACTCCAGTGGAACATAAGGGAGTTAAAGCAAATTGTCGGACCTTGAGCTATTATTGACAGAGTATAGATCTTCGGTAATTGCTCTTCAGGAAACCCTTCTAACTGCAAGTAAGAAGCATGAGATTCCTGGTTTCTCCTGCTTACTCAAGCCACTTCGGCAGACTTTCAAGGAGAGGCGTTTCTCTTCATATTCATAATTCGATATTACATGCAGAAATTCCACTTCAGACGGATCTGGAGGCAGTGGCAGCTCGTATCTCGTTAAACAAGGTCGTTACGATATGCTGTTTGTATCTATCTCCATCTTCTGTGATTTCGAAGAGTCAGTTGGATGATTTAATTTCTCAGCTCCCTAGCCCATTTCTTTTATTGGTGACTTGAATGGCCATTCTCCACAATGGGGAAGTAACTGCACAAATTTTCAAGGAAAGTTCTTGAAGATTTTATATCGGATCATGATCTCTGTCTTCTGAATTCATGCTCACCGACCTTTTGTTCTCCTTCCGGTTCTTTGACTCACTTGAATTTGTCCATTTGTGACCCTTCCTTATTTTTGGACTTAGAATGGCAGGTCCATACGGACCTAAGCGGGAGTGATCACTTTCCGATTTTTATCTGTTTTACGAAGCAAACGCAGGAGTCCCCTCGGGAAACATGGAAGTTTCGCTCTGCAGATTGGAGTCTTTATCAGCAACAGATTTTAAGCAGACTGCCTATGAATCTGTTGCGGAGCTATGATGATCCTGTTTTGCAGTTCACTAAAGTGATAGTAGATAGTGCTAAGGAAGCTATTCCTAAGTCCCGTGATAAACCAAATGATGTTAAGACCCCTTGGTATGATAAAGAGTGCAAAACTTTGAAGGGTAAGAGAAAAGGTGCTCAACGACTTTTTGCTAGGTTTCCTATGGTGGGAACAAAGTTAAACATCAGGCGTGTAGGGCTAAGTGTCGGTATACTTTTAAAACTAAGAAGAAAGAATCTTGGAAAACTTTTTGTTCAAAGCTGTCCTTTAAGGTCAATTCAAGGAAAGTCTGGAAACTAATCCGTAAGATTAAGGGAAAGTCGGCTGCATCAGTTATAAAATGTTTGCAAGTTAAATGGATCGATTATTACTAATAAAAAGGAGGTTGCTACTTGTTAGCTGTTACTATTCATCAAAATTCGTCAGCTGATCATTATTGCAAGGAATTCTAGCGTATCAAAAGATCAGCGGAGTCAAAATCTTGTTCCTTCGAGCCAGATAGTTCTGAGGATTACAACTGCGTTTTCAGCATGGATGAGTTAAAGGACGCCATTCTGAAAGCCAACACTCAGCTCCTGGACCAGATGACATTCATTATCAATTTATTCAACATTTGCCAGCTGAGGGTTTAAATGTGTTGTTGTCTCTGTTTAATTATGTTTGGTGTTCAGGGTATTTTCCACCTTCTTGGAGAGAGGCGGTTGTTATCCCTATTCCTAAACCAGGGAAAGATCATTCGGATCCTAACAACTATCGTCCTATAGCTCTCACTAGTTGCTTATGTAAAACTATGGAGAGAATGGTATATTCTCGATTGTTATGGCAGTTAGAATATCTGGGGGCCTTAGATGTTTCCCAGTGTGGATTCCTGAACAACCGCAGTACATATTGATTCACCTGGTTCGATATGAGTCTTTTGTCAGTGTCACGACCGACCCCTGGAGGTCTGCCCTGACAGGATCGGTCTAGGTGGGAGTGAAGGGAGTGACTGACCTCACACGCCCCGCAAGAGACCACACAATAAAGATTACGATACAACACCCCATTTATTCACACCAACATACACAGTCATAAATAAGCATTCCAACACACACAACATGCACAATCACAATCAAGCATTCCAACACACACAACATGCACAATTATAAATAAACATTTCACCATACGACGTACACAATCACAATCACAGCATTTCAACACATATGACATATACACAATTATAAATAAACATTTCCAGCATCCATCCCTTCCCACACCATGGAGTGCCTCCACACCCCTGCCTCTCCAAAGTCTACTGGGAGCACCCTGTCGCACTAGGTGATCCGAACCGGGTCGGTTCTTGAAGAGAGTCGTTCAAGGCCGACACCCTCGACACACACAAGCAGGCAGTGAAGAGCGCGTCCCGGGGGGGGGGGGGGGACGTGGCGTTGTTACTGGAGGTCCTGGACGGGGATCAGGGCCGGCCAGTCAAGCCGGCGGGCTTTTCTACCAGTCCGCGGTCCCGACCAGAGCGTGGCCTCAACCAGCGCGTGGCACCAACCAGTCCGCGGTCCCAACCAGAGCGTGGCCTCAACCAGCACGTGGCACCAACCAGTCCGCGGTCCCAACCAGAGCGTGGCCCCAACCAGAGCGTGGCACCAACCAGTCCAGACTCCGGGTGAAGCCCCCCGGGAGGGGGGAAAAAGTAGCTGGGAGGAGAGAAGAAAGGGAGGGAAGGAAGGGCACTGGAACCCCGCCGTCAGTACAATCTGACCCATGCTGTTAAATCCTAACAGCCACTCGCATGATGGGCGAGGGGAGGTCTACTAAATACACCAACGACACCAGCTCAACACAGACCTGAGCATAACACAGTAAACCAATCAAATCAGGAATGTTCGTTAAAGTCTTCTCACACGAAGCAGGTAAAAGACTGCATTAAATCAACAGCTATAAAACCAATATGAATTATCTTCACCCTTCTCTCACTCACATTTAACAATTTCCTTTCTTAGGAAATAAACCAACACAGCGACCATCGCTTTATAACTACCACCCACATTTGCAAATAATAATTCAATGGCATAATTGTCACATTTTATAGCCCACATTTCAAAATAACACAAATCTCCAACCACGCATCCGAACGACAAATCATGCGTACGCACGCTCGCTAACATAAAACTCGTTCTCCTTGCACACACAAACAACGGTGGCCGAAGGATAAGAGTCCGGTGAATGTGACAGGGGCGGACGAGCGAGACCAAGCAAGTACCAACCCTGAATCACCAGGTTCTCTCCCATCCACACCGACTATCGCATCACCAGATGCATAAATAGGAGAAAGAATTTTGGATATAATTTAGAATGGCCAGGTTAAAGATTGAATTAACCAGAGAAAAGGTCTCAAACAATATTTCTTTTACAATTTTGCAAACAAAAGAAAATTGCGCATAAGAGAAGAATAAGCCGGCTAACAACAACAAACCAAAACCAACAAACCACGAAACTGATGCTTACCAGCTACCCGTGGGTGACCCCGAAGAGGCGGGTCAAACGACTCTCTCTGCCCTCTGTCCAGTCGAGAGGACAGAGGCACAGATGCGGAAAAAGAAGAAGTGATGTCCCTCTCCTACAGGCCGACTGTAGGAATTGAAGATACCGACTGTACCTTCGACGATACGGTGAAGAACCAAGACCGGAGCAGGCGCTCCCAGAGACATCTTCCGCTCGAGTGAAGAGCTAACCTCCCTCAGCGATGGCGGCCAACATGCCACGCTACGTCACAGAGTGAGCATACTTCAAACTAAAAGAAATGAAGCACGTGCGACAGGTAAAAAGACAGGCGAGAGGCCGATAGACAGCAAGTTCGAGAGAAAGGTACCAGCCACCCGTGAACCTGCAGGATGAATAGCACGGGCAGTGGAATTAGAGAGAGAGAGAGAGAGAAAGCAAACCGAACGTGAGCTGAACTACACCAAGGTGCAACCGCACCACAAGCCACACTAAGGGAGGGAAACACGTGACAACAACAACGATAATAAACAAATGAATAATTCCGCCACCCCAGTTGGGTCAAACGTCGTAGGCCTCGTAACAAACTCGTGACAGTCAGGAATGCTTTGATTAATGGAGAACATGTAGTTTCTATTCTTTTTTATTTAGAAAAGCTTATGACACAACATGGAGGCATGGAATTCTTCAGGACTGGAAGGCACTTGATTTTAAAGGTAATTTACCAATGTTTATTGCTATTTTTTTGTCTAACAGGCATTTCAGTGTTAGACTTCATTCGACCTTTTCAGATCCTTTTGAGCAGGAGATGGGTGTCCCTCAGGGTAGCATCCTTTCTCCACTTCTGTTCAATCTGAAGATTAATAACATCGTCCAGTCAGTGAAGTCTGGAATTGATAAGTCATTATTTGTTGATGACTTCTCCATCTCTGCGAAGGGGAAAACTTTGGCTGCAGCTGAGCGTCAACTTCAATTGTGTGTTAATCGTGTTCAGCATTGGGCTACTGAAAATAGATTAAGTTTTCGGCTACTAAGACAGAGTGTATTCATTTCCATAGGAAAAGATCTCAGGTCTTAGAACCAGCCATCAGTCGCAATGGTCAGGTAATTAAAGTTTCCAAACAAGTGAAATTTTTGGGGGTTATTTTTGATAATAAGCTTTCTTTTTTCCCTCACATTAAGTACATTAAACAATCTTGCCAGTCAGGTTTGAATGTTTTGAAGGTTATTAGTCACACTGATTGGGGTGCAGACAAGCGAACTTTGTTGCGATTGTATCGGGCTTTGGTGAGACCAAAGCTAGATTATGGTGTGTGGTATATAGTTCTGCACGAAAGTCTTACCTCAAAGCTCTTGATCCAATTCATCATCAAGGATTGCGGATTGCTCTGGGAGCACTTCGCACATCTCCAAAAGAGAGTTTGTATGTGGAATCTGGTGAACCCCCTCTGGAGCTAAGGAGGTTGCGTCTTTCCATGAATTACTACCTGAAACTGAGGGCTAATCCAGAAAACCCTGCCTATGATATTGTCATGAACCCGTCTTTAGAGCCAAATATGACTAAAGCCAAATGAGATTCCTCCACTGGGTATTCGTATTTTGCCCCATTTCGGGGCAGCTGGCATTGACCTTGATGCTGTTGATGACGGTCCATTACAGACTGATTTACCTCCTTGGAAAGTCGTCAATCCAGAGATTAAATTATAATTAACTCAATGTCGAAAGGAGGTCACCTCGAGTGCTGCATATAAACAACTTTATCTTGGGCAATGTGAACTTTATAAAGATTTTATCAAGATTTTTACTGATGGTTCTAAAAAAGATGAGAGGGCTGCAGCTGCCATTGTGTGTGATAACAATTTTCAAGAGCCTACTTTGTTAAGATTGCGGGATTGGTCATCTGTTTATACTGCTGAATTGAAGGCTTTAAATCTGGCCCTCAGTGCGGTGTCCAGATCAGATCAGAATGATTTCCTTATTTTATCGGATTCATTGTCGGCACTGTCGGCTTTGTCGACAAGAGAAGTGTCACATCCAGTTTTGGCTGATATCATGATCTTCATACTCGGCTTGTCTCTTCGGGAAAGCATATAGTTTTCTTGTGGGTCCCCAGTCACATGGGAATCTATGGTAACTCAGTGGTGGACAAAGCAGCCAAACAAGCTTTCGGAGCAAGTCTTTCCAGGAGGCCTATGCAGTTTGTTCCTCACTCTGATTTACGTCATAAATCTAGTTTGTATTGTCGTGAACTGTGGCAGAGTGAATGGAGTAATCAAATTTATAATAAATTGTTTAAAATTTGCCCAGATTTAATCAATCTTTTCCCATCGGTGGTACGTAACCGTAAAGAGGAATCGGTTTGTCACGGTTACATATTGGGCACAGCTATATAACACACAGTTGGATATTCAGAAGGGAAGACCCCCCATGGTGTGTTGCGTGTGACAGCTTGTTGAGTGTTAATCATTTTTTGACAGAATGTGCTGATTTGATGTGTATCAGAGAGAAGTTCTTTTCCACCAGTGATTTATCGGTTCTTTTTCGTGAGATTTCAGTAGATCTTATTTTTTCTTTTTTGAAAGAGGTAAACTTATTTTATAAAATATAGGCTTTTAATAATGTATACAGGTGTCGAAGGAGTTGAAAAGATAATTGTGCTTTTGTCCTCATAAATTTTAAGCGATGTGTTAATACTAGTGTGTGTATTTGTATCAAGAGACTCAGATATGATAGCTGAGGTCCTGATTTGGCTCCTAGCAGTCCGCTGGACCCTATAAACACTAACTAACTAACTAACTAACCCCCTATTCTCAACCAGCCGCTGTGGCGAAGTGGTTAGCGTCGCGGACTCCCGGCTGGGAGGTCGTGGTTCGAATCCCATCAGAAGTCATGTGGGTTTTTCTGCACCGACCGGCTCCTACCCAGAGTTGAGTTTGCTGCGGACTCAGTTGGGAAGACTGGGACCACACAGTCGAGTTTCATCCACTTAATGGATGCGTTTCTGAGAGTGTTGCTCAAATTTCCTGACCAACACTGCAGGTGCCTGTATGTCTCGGGCCTGGTTGACGCCGGATATATTATGAAAGGAAGCGTAGAGTACAGCCCTGTCATGTAGTCTCAGACCGAAATGGAAATCCGTAGCATCATCTTAATCATCCTCATTCTCATTGATCAGCATTAAAAAAAAATGTCTCAAATTCTGTGGCCCTTCATGCCCTGCTCTCATGGTGACCTCAATTTCGATGTCCTCTCCACGTCTGTGGCTTTGGTTTGGTTCCGTCGGGGTCACCGGTATCGGCGAGTCCATGGGGTCTCTCGGTGGACGGACGTGGTGGCGCCCTCCGGAGGGAGAGCTCACTCACGCCGGCTCTGCGACTAAGCAATTATTGTCGTCATGTAGGGGGCTTAGTAGGTGGTGTCCTGCGTATGTTAGATCAGAACAGGCGCCACTGAACACCACCGAAGTGACTCGGCAGCAGTGCAGTGTCTCCTCCGGTGGGTTGCCTCTTAACGACTTGACATTGACTGCTCCCTGTGGATTGCTGGTGCCGGGGCTGCGGCGGGACCGACCGGGCTGTGGCTATGGACCGGGTGTCGGAATGAGCGGCGTGGGTACACTGCCTCTGAGGTGGCGCAGGGGTTGGGACAGCAAAAAAAAAAAAAAAAAAAAAAAAACTAACCCCCTATTCTCTGTGCTCCTTCCACCAATTCAAAGCCAGCGGTTTTTTCCACAGAACAGATTTCCGCCGTAGTGAAAGGCCTTTGGTCAAATACGGGTAGCTGATTGTTCAGAATAGAAACGGGCAAGATTCTAGTGTTTGCATCCGCCATTTTTTGTTGTTGTTAACAAGTGGTAGCTTGAGCTTACATGAAGGATATTCTCTCTTACAAAGAGCCTCTTTTGGAAAATTTGAGGAATACTACAAAGAAAGTGTTCTCCCATGAATACACAAACTCGACTCTTCTATACTTTGTTGTACGAACTCTCGAGCTAGTAATCTTTTAAAAAGGGCTTCCTTAGTAAATCCAGTAAACCGTAATACAAACATAGGATTATACCCAAGACACAATAAACAACTTCTCTCCTTATTATTTCGGTTAAAAATAAATGCATTCAGAACAAACTATGTCAAGAACATTCGATGTGCCGCAGGCACCCTTGATAATTGTACAACAACACACGTTCTATACTTTTGCCCCTACTTTGATTCCGATTTGTCAGAATTTAGAAAGGATGCTTCAAAGTGCATATTCCAGGATACCATGTCTCTCTTAAATTTTGTATGAATTCTTATGTTAAGCCCAGTGGGCTCAATCCTGTAATTGCTGTTTCATGATCTTGATTTTTTGCAGTTGTTTGTTTTTTACTTTTGATGTCTTTTTTTTTTTTTTTAACAGTTGAATTCTTGCTTAGAGTTTCTCCTCATCACACATACACGCACACACGCACACGCACACACGCGGCGCGCACTCACGTACGCACGCTGCACGCACACACATACGCACGAGTCTCATAATCCTGATTCAACAATCAGTGAAGATATTGATGAATTTATTCAAAATTTTCAGAAAATATTACTACTTGCTGCTGAAAAGGCGATACCAAAATGTGGTTACAAGAAAATTGGTAAATATATTGGTAATGTGTGGTGGACAGAGGAGTGTAAAATAGCAGTGACATTAAAGCGTAAGGCATTTAAGTCATGGATTAAAAATAAGACTGAAAAATTTTTTCAATCCATGAATATACAGAAACATATTTGTAAAGAGATCATCGCTCAAGCCAAAAAAAGACATATTGGGAAAGATTTGCAACTCGGAGATTACAGAATCAAAGGATATGTACAAGGTTTGGAAAAAAAATAAAAGAGATGAAAAATTGTAACAGGACACAATCATTTCATGCGAAACTAGATACGGAATTTCCAACTGCTTTGGATAAGGCTGAGGCATTTGTGAACACTTTTTCATGTAACAGTTGTTCTGCAAGCCTGAATTCAGAGGCTAAGCTTTTTAGAACAACCGAAGAAGAAAAAGATATGTATTCAGACTGTAGCCCAATTGAAGAACACTATTTAAATTCTCCTTTACAAATTACAGAATTGAAAGAAGCATTAGCTTCTGTTTCTTCTTCAATTTCAGCAGTTGGTCTAGATGGCGTTTCCTACCAGATGCTCTGTCACATGTCTTCTTCTTGGATAGGTTTGCTACATTCTTTATTAAAAAAATGTTGGGATATTGGCACTGTTCCTAAAATCTGGAAGAGTTCAGTTGTTGTACCAGTTCTAAAAGAGGGCAAAATTAGATCTTCGGTTAACAGCTATAGACCAATTTCGCTTACTTCTCATGTTGGAAAAAATATGCAAAAAATTATTCTCAAACGGATCATTTTTTTATTGTGAAAAAAATAACATTCCAGTTCAGCAGGCTGGCTTTAGGAAAGGGAGATGCACTACAGATCATTTGGTTAAGCTTACTACTCGGGTCAAACATCAATTTTCACGAAGAAAAAGTACACTAGCTACATTCTTTGACGTTAAAAAGGCATATGATAGTGTCTGGCATGCCAGATTATTGTTCAAATTAAAGGAGATAGGAATTTGTGGCAAATTATATGGATATATTACATCCATTTTGAAGGACAGACACATGTGTACGAAAATTGGCAATACTCACTCATCGTTCAGACGTGTAGATATGGGGATTCCACAAGGTTCAATTATTGCTCCAATTTTATTCTCCATTTTTGTTTATGATCTTCCAAAAGCTTTGTCTAAGAACACACATGTGGTTCAATACGCTGATGATATTGCAATATGGATAAACACCAGTTTAAAAACAAAATTCGGATAAGAGGATTATAAGTCATGTGCAGACAATTTATCAACAGGAACTAAACAATTTATCAAATTATATAAAAGAAAATGTTCTAAAAAATGTCAGGTGAAAAAACATGTTTGCTGCTATTCAATATTGGTGAAAATCCTTCCATATTACCTATTTTGAAATTAGCGGATAATATCTTAAAATATCAAAAGTGTGTTAAATTTTTAGGAGTCTTTTTGACAACAAAACTTAGTTGGAAAAAGCATATAGAACATTTATTAACCAAGGCAAGAAAAAGATTAAACTTTTTTAAAATAATCAACTATCAGCCTTGGGGGCAAGACACGAAAACGTCATTGCATTTGTCTACTTCTTTAGTTCGATCCAAATTAAAGTATGGCCAAGAAGTATAATATTCTGCTCCAAAATGTCTGTTAAACAAGCTACAAAGTTTGGATAGCAAAGCAGTGAAACTGGCCTTAGGTGTACCAGTTCACGCAAATACTATCAAAAGTTATCAAGCTGCAGAGGCTTTACCTTTTCAAGAACAACGGCTCCTAGATGTATCAAAATATGTGATTAGAAGTCTATCAGTTAAGAACTCAGTTACAGCAGATGCTCGCACATGTGTGTGTGTGTGTGTGTGTGTGTGTGTGTGTGTGTGTGTGTGTGTGTGTGTGTGTGTGTGTGTGTGTGTGTGTGTGTGTGTGTGTGTGTGTGTGTGTGTGTGTGTTTCCCTAATGATTACTGGTACTTTCTATCAAACTGACACAGTTGTCTAGTTTTAGCCAGTGACATCTGAAGATCGCACAATTGCGTTACTTGTGACAAAAATGAGACACACGTGGCATGCATAGCGTCATCTGTTGATTGCACCCACTCTTTGGGCAGACTTATTTCAGTAAAGGACACTAAGCTGGTCCATCCTGAACTGCGTTGCTGTGGAAACATGTGTACCCGATCAGAGTCCATGCAACGCTGAACATACCAGCTTTGTTTCTAACTAATTAACCCATACATGCCTGAATGTTTTTTTTTTGGTTTTCATATATCCAGAGGTGTACAATATTGCAAGTATTGAGGTTTGAAAGCTGGTTTTACATTTTTTTATCGGCTTGTGTTTTAGACATATAAAACCTACCGTCCCACTACAGGGACGCTAGGCACGAGAGGGTACAGGTTTTTATTATACATACAAAGACACAGAACTCATTTGAAATCATAGTTCAGCCAAATGTATTCTTGAATTTTGCATCAAAACAAGAAATAGCATTATCGACTAGATTGTTGACAGATTAATTGTACATAACTGAACACAAAAAGAACAAAAAGAGCATTTTACTCATAGTGGAGTCACAGCAGATTGACGTAGTTCACTCATCGTGTCTTCGTAAGCATACTGTCATTGATCAGTCATGTGTGTGAAAGGCTGCGAAACATTTGGCATGAAGCCCACATTGCACTTGGTGCACTTGTCACTGCTCTTCTTGCCACAGGAAGCACACCTGAGTCGCTTCTGGACACGCTCCACAAGATGATCTCTGCCGTCAATGCGAAGGGCCGGTGCAACTTACTTGTCAAGCTGGGCAGGGCGACCAAGTGGACGTCCCACGCGATGCTGCTTCACTGATCTAGACAGGTAGACAGTGGCAATGGCTCGTCGCACAGCAAGAAGATCCGGGGGGGGGGGGGGGGTCTTCTCCAGTGGGCGTGGCCCGGTACAAGTGTCAGGTTTGCTAAACGGCCAAATCCAGGCAAAAATGAGAAAATGGACCACCACCATTTCTTCGATCGGATGGAGACACGGTACTTGTCAATGTTCTAGTCCATCCTATCAATCCCTCCCATGGTCTTGTTGTAGTGGTTGATGAGAGCTGGCTGATCAATGTTGACGTGTTGCCTGGCTTGCCTGGAAAACCTTGTTTTCTGTGTAGGATTCACGCCCACCTTGTTGGAGATTACATTCACAACGTCGTTGTCATTCCAACGAACCACGATTATTGCATTGCTTGTGTCAGTGTAGTAGTCGAAGGTGCCCCTTGGAGTTTTATTCATCTCCTGCACTGATCGCAGCGGAAAATCTTTAACCCGATTTGCACGAATGGTTCCTGTGCATGCAATGCCTTTGGAAGAGAGGTAGTCCACGAGTTTCAGTGACGTGAAGAGGTTGTCAAACGTGAGGTGGAAAGCATATTGTCCTTGGATTTCAGATACAAGATCGATGACAACTGATCCTCCCATTCCCACACCAGGGCAGGCCGCAACAGCTTGCCATCCTTTCGCCCCTTGGAAGGGCTCAAATTGGAAGGCGTATCCCAAGGGGGTAGCAAGGACCCACATCTTGAATCCAAATCGGATGGGTTTGCCTCTTATAATTGTTTTGAGCCATGCCGACCATAGTACGGGACCATGCTCTCATCAGTGCTGAGATTCTGTTGTCTTAGAAAGTAATGAAGGCTTCTTTCATTCAGCATGCTCAGCAGTGGTCTGACTTTGGCCATCTTGTCATCAGCTTCAAGGTTGGTGTTGTCACTCACATGGAGGTATCTCATGATCTCCTCGAATCTGTCTCGGCTCATGGCTGAGGTGACAGCTGTATTATGAATGTCCATGTCATTGGACCAGTACATTCTGCGTCGGGGAAGTGTGCAGTAACCACATACAATTAGGATGGCCAGAAAGGTGCGAACCTTTCTGAGTCTGCTTTGCGTTTTTGCCATTTTGTGAAGAGATTGCACCGTACTCTGCATTCCCCAGTTCAGAAACGTGTTCATCAGAATCCTGCACACACACACACACACACACACACACACACACACACACACACACACACACACACACACACACACACACACACACACACACACACACACACGAGCTGGTAGCTATTCTCATGGCCTTAAGGTATATTGCAAACCTTCCCATGATTATTTTACGAATTCTTTTGTGTTTGATTCAAGATCTGTTTTACTGTCGCTAACTTCAACTAAGCTAAAGGAAAGAGCTGACATTATAATTGAAATAAGGCATCTTGTTAATTTTCTAATGCAAAAAGGTTCTGATGTAACTTTTTGTTGGGTCCCTTCTCATTGTGGTGTCCAGGCAAATGATTGGGCAGATAGAATGGCAAGGAAAGGTGCAAGGAATGCAAATGGCTGCACAACTGTAAAGATTCCATTATCTGTAAAAGAGGGATATCATCTTCTGGAGGCAGTCTATAAAAAATCCAGCCACAATGTCACAACTTTTGACAGTAAAGACTCCTTATTGCAAAAAGGTATTAATAATGAGTCACGAGAAGCTCTTTATGTTACAGACTAAAACTCAATGCGTTAAAATGCAAACATATAAACGACATTAGGTGTCCCTGTGGAGAGAGAATGTTAACGTTCCATATTTTATTCCATTGTCCGTTCACAAAGCAATATTTGCCCGATTATCCGGCAGTCAAAAACAATACTAAAGATGACGATCTCAAAGCCATTATTGATGATAAATCACTTCTTGTCACTGCAGCTAAATCTCTTCTTCGGATCCTATAGGGACAGCTCTGTAGTTTGCTCGTTTTGAAAATTTTAAAAAATTAAATTATAGGTATTGTTTATTGATTTTTTTTCTCTGTCAAACATGGTATTACGTTGATGGGGGATATGAAATGACGGGGTATTCCTATTTGTGATAAAATACTAATGTCATTCAGGATGATTTCAAGGTCCGTCTAAAAACACTATTTTGTGAAAAGACGCTAAATCAAACAAAACAAAACACACACACACACACACACACACACACACACACACACACACACACACACACACACACACACACACACACACGCACGTTTTAGATATTGAATAATAGTATTTTATCTTTCTTTCTTGACTCTCTCTCTCTATCTCTCTCTATCTCTCTCTCTCTCTGTCTTTCTCTTTCTTTCCTCTCTCTCTCTCTCTCTCTCTCTCTCTCTCTCTCTTCTCTCTCTCTCTCTCTCTTTCGAGCTATAACATCGAGGAAATTCAAAATTAAGAATTTCCTCGATGTTACAGCTCGAAAGAAATTTTTTCATGCATTTATTTCATCATCTATCGATTATGCGTCAACACTCTATGATCAATGCAGTGCAAACACATTAAGATATCTAAACAGGATTTATAAACGCTCTCTGAAGTTAGTACTTTTAAAAACTACCAGTTTGACGACTGAAGACTACTTAGCGCTGGAGATCCTTCCATTATCGTATACACTACAGTTTAACAAAGCCGTTGTAATGTATCGAATAATGAACGGATTTGCTCCTTGTACACTAACCACAACGATTTCCGCGAAATCAATCAAGATACACGAACAATATTGTAATGAGAAAACCCAGAATTGATCTTTTAAAACAAGTCTCGCCTATTCAGGAGGGGCCCTTTGGAACTCCTTACCAAATTACGTGAAAGATAAAGAAAGCATTAGCTCGTTTAAATCAGCTTACAAAGCATTTCTCTTTCAGGCACTAAAAACTTTTTAAAAAGTACACTACATATTTTAGACATGATATTTCTCTTCATGCCATATAATACGAAAGAAAGAATATAACAGACATTGTGACCATTGTTATGTTTAAACAGTACTGTACAGATTGCTGATGTTGTCATTATATCAATTCCTTCATGTGTGTGTGTGTGTGTGTGTGTGTGTGTGTGTGTGTGTGTGTGTGTGTGTGTGTGTGTGTGTGTGTGTGTGTGTGTGTGTGTGTGTGTGTGTGTGTGTGTGTGTGAGCGTGCGCACGCGCATATGGATGCTTGCATGATTGTGTCGTTTGCTTTTGTAGTATTAGTCTGTTACTTCTTACAGTTTGCAAGTTGACTTAGTGTATTCACTTTTTCCTCTTTGTTGCCATATTGACTTCTGTGTTGTCCATGTGCTTTTTTTTCCCCAGGGCTGGGTGGAAAAAAGCATGCGCAATTTGCTTATCTCATTACCCTGGTAAAATAAAATTTCGTTCGTTCGTTCGTTCGTTCTCTCTCTCTCTCTCTGGGGAGGGAGGGAGGGAGGAGAGGGAATAGAGGGAGGTAGGTATGTGAGAAAAATAACTATAAAAACTGACCATGTCATTCTCTTGGGGAGTAGACTGAGTGCTGTCACCACCGGTGATCTGTCTTCCGTCAGCATAAATGACTGTTGCTGAAGCAGATGACTAAAGTTGCCGCCCACTCAGATTGTGAATTTCAGCATCTTCATCTCCACTGTCATCGTCTGTCAATTCATCAGTAGCTGGGGGATCAATGTAGATATTGACAGTTTGGAAAGCAGTGTCCGCTTCAAGGATATCCAGTACTTCATTTACATTGTATCGTCTGCAAAACAGAGATCGTTTTGATAAAGTAAGCACCAAGCAAGTCGAGCATGCACATATTTAGGTTAGTTTGACTGTTGGTTGTTTTGGTGCTTTACGTCTCAGCCACTTTCGCGGATCAGAGACAGCTGGTCACACTGTGCTGACACCAGCGAACCAGTTTCAGTAATGCCGGGATTCAAACCCTTGACCTTTGGAATAAGAGTCGAACCCTCTACTGACTGAGCTATCCAGCTCTTCGATTAGTTTGACTTTATTTCATCTTTAGGGATAAGTTGAAATAAAAAAGAAACACATGACGTGTCTTTTTTTTTTTTTCCGTTTCTCCTGTGCCTGTTTATCAATTCTGTAACTAATAACACTGACGTAACAAAATAAAAAAAATATAATATACATCAAAATTAGAATAACATATCATGAAACGAAATAACAAGGTAAAATAAATGTTTCAGCACTGTTACAATTTACACAAACACAAAAAAAACTGTCACTAGCATGAAATGAAAAACCTTTACCCGCTCATGCCTTGCGTCGCTATAGTGGAACACCTATAAAACGCAACAAATTATTATAAACAATAAGCTTATAGCATCGCACACCCTTTAGTGTATATCCTATGTATCACATTTACTTCAATAATGTCATTAAGAATTGTGTTTGACAAAGGAGATATTGACTTACCTTCTGCTTTGATCCATCTTGACTGTTTTCAACCATGTGGTTCATCACAAATGGCCGACAACCGGAAATACATTCCAAAGGAGATAACGCTTGTGTGTATTAGAATTATAGAAGTTGCTTCCCTTTAAACTAATTATCACAATTTAGTTGCCTTATCTTTAACATTAAGCCAATAAAGGACAAATAACAATAGCGTCCCACTATAGGGACGCTAGGCATAAATGGTTAATTAAAAGAAGTCAGGAGTGTAAACGATTTTAAGTTCAGGCTCCACTTCCTCGTTTTCTGACACATGGCTGGGGCCGTCGAGGCTGATTCTGAAGGCAACGTCAGTGTGTCTATTTAGGTTGTGTGTCACTGACCACAGGATTTCAGGCCCAGTTTTCAGAGTTTCACGATCCTCTTGAACAACAAATCTGTGTGCTGCATGCGTTGCGCCAGATCCTGTTCTTGTTTCTTCTGGTCGATTAACATTGTCCCAGCAGGTGCGAGGTATCACGTCGTTGCCACGAGTTGTGGTGCTCCGTCAAAACTACTGCACCATGTATTTTGTAGCAGGCTGCCATTCAAAGTTCCACGACGCTACTTCCATACATATGAAGTTAAAGTTGAATCAAAATTCTGACCAGTTTTTGTGTTTTCTTTTAGATGGAACACTGCATTGCCTAGATTACTGTTTTTGTTGTCAAACAATTTTTCGCTTTCCGTTTTTGACAGCATAACAAATGCCTTGAAGACAAGAAAAAGACACTCTGTCTTTCTTTCCAGAAGCAGTTTTCTTACCAGTTAACAAAAGCTTCAGAAAGCCGTTTATAGAATCAGGAGCCTTTCTTCTTTGGACAAAGGAGAAGTGACTGTTGGTGGCCATGGACTGGTGGAGAATGAGGACTGCTTCGTTCAATCTTCCTTTCACTGCTGCAACAGTAAATAAAAACCTGTCAGCGACTCAGCCTGTGTGCAGATCTCACGTGCATACAAATCCAATGTGATGATTTGTAGCCCCTAAACTTATTTGCTCCTAAACAGTTTTCTGTTAACCTTTTGTTTCATGTGGTTGGGCGTGTGAAACAAGACGTTCCTCTCTCTCTCTCTCTCTCTCTCTCTTCTCTCCTCTCTCTCTCTCTCTATCCTCTCTCTCTCTCTCTCTCTCTCTCTCTCTCTCCAGTCATAGATTTGATATATACAGACATTTCAGTCCACTACATCATATTCCAATCTACTTATCTATACAAATGGACTGCCACTTGAAATGCATAATGAGAAGATTGAAATTCGGATTGTCTGATATTAACGTTCATCGATATTGTTAGAGCAAATAGTGTACTGAGATTGAACTTGTTTGTTCTTTGTGTAAAGAGGCTCGTGAAAGTGAGGTTCATTTGTGTTCTGCAGTCCTGCCTTGGATTCACTTAGAAACCAGTTTATCCCATCACAATATCAACACCCTTCTGCATTTAGGCTTATCTTACTTGTCACCTCATCTCACGAAGATGTTATGAAACAATTTGCCGTCTATTTGTATAAGGCGTTCAAAATCCGCTCCATTTGCTGTATGTGATTGATATCTTTCTCCTTTCCTTTGTGTTGCATGCACGATTTCTTGTATTTGTAAGTGATGTTCTTCT
>JAFLJL010014515.1:20464-24007 GCA_018398815.1 Conus ventricosus | reverse complement strand
ATCAAGCGATGCTGCATCCATCATAGCGAAACTTGTCACCAACCAGCATTTTCGCTGGGTTTCGATATACAAATCCTATTTTGATCGGTTTTGTTCTCTTCACTTGATTACTAACCAAACTGCTTCAATTCCAAAACCTTCAAGATCATACAAACGTTGGCATTTAATGTTTCATGAACGTAAAGTAATATGCCTGTAGATTTGGATTCGGTGGGATCTCTGCGTACAATATTGTAGCCAGAGATTAAGACAGTGGCATCAGGGACAATATCTGAAAGTCTTGATTCAGTGAAGCCAAATATATGAAAGGGTTTGTCTTGATTGTACAACATAGTGGGTACCTCCTGTAACTTGTTTTGTATATGGTTTATTTAGATGTCCAATACGTAGTCCGTCTTCCTGTGGCCATTTTGAAGATGATTGCACCATTTGTGCAACTAAAACAAATATAGCAACTAAAACAAATATAGCAAGGATACACTTGAATACAAACTCAATGTGTCCGTATGGTACACACACACAACAAGAGAGAGAGAGAGAGGAGAGAGAGAAGTAGAGAGGAGAGGAGAGAGAGAGAGAGAAGAGAGAGAGAGGAGAGAAAAAGAGAGAGAGAGAGAGAGAGAGGACTTAGCAGATGTCTGACCTACACATTAGCCCAACATGCTGGTCAGACCTTTTGTTTCCCTTCCTTACATTGTGCCATTATCATCTTTGTATGTGTGTGTGGTGAGAGTAGACGTTAAGTGTGTATATTTGTGAGCATGAATGGGTGAGCACACGCCCTTGTGTGTGCATGTGTGTGTGTGTGTGTGTGTGTGTGTGTGTGTGTGTGTGTGTGTGTGTGTGTGTGTGTGTGTGTGTGTGTGTGTGTGTGTTTGCGCGCGCGCGCGCGCGCTCACGAACCTGTTTGTTTGTGTGTGTGTGTGTGGGGGTGGAGGGGGAAGGGTGCGTATGCATTTGTAAGCACACACATACACGCGCGCGCACGCACGAACACACACACACACACACACACACACACACACACACACACACACACACAAAACACACACAACACACACACACACACACACACACGTCACACACACACACACTCTCACGCACGCACGCACACACACACACGCGCACGCACACACGCACTCACGCACACATCCCCCCACCCCACTCACGCACACTGTATTCATGTCTGTATAACAAACACCTATATACCATATACCACATATATACCACATTTACTGCATTGTTTCATAACTCTAGGTATAAGAATTGATTTTTGTTGGGTCCCATCTCACTGTGGTATAAAGTGGAATGAAATAGCAGACAGTCTTGCAAAAGAAGGAGCAAATAGAAACGCTGAAAATTTATCAAAAAATCCCTTAGATTTGTCCTCTTGTGAATTAATCCAAATTATGGAAAAGTATATACATAAGCAGAATTTTAGTCAAAACATGGCTACTTTACCATTGTGCCCAAGGCACATTGTTAGATTGATTCATAAATTAAGGCTGAATACTTGGAACACTAAATATTCTCATGGTATTACTTGTGTCTGCAGAGAAAACATTTCTGTGCGTCATCTTTTGTTTGAATGCTCAGTGCTGACCTCGCTCTATCAGGAGAAAGGCATTGAGATGATTCACTTTGATAATGTTAATAGTGTCTTATATGGTTCATGTGTTGCTGAAATTGCCATGGTTATTTCGCAGTCACAGGTTGCAAAATTTTTGTAAAGATTACAACTTTGTGTACCACTAGGGTATTTCACTTATGTAAATATGCATATATCAGATGTGGCTTTGCAAGTACTAGATAAGGTTTTTTTGTTGCTTTGTTTTGTTGTTGTTTTTTAACAAGTGTCTAATATCATCTGGCGATAAAAAGACGTTAAATAAACCACTGAACTCAACTGAACTGATCACGCACACTGAAATGACTTGAAACGGAGACAGACAGACAGACAGTCAGACAGACAGACAAACACTGTGTCGGTGAGGTAGGGTGGGGAGACAGAGTAGGACAACAACAACAACAACAACAACATCAACATCCTCATAATCTTCATCATCATCAACAACAACAACAACACCATCATCATCGTCATTATCATCATCACTGGCTACTATCCTGTTGTCTCCCTTCACGCGGTGTTTCTTGAGCAGAAATCGCCGCATCCCATCCCTCTCCGGTTGGGACTGTTCTGTTTCTCCCCCAAGTGCGGCAGGTAGCACTGGGTTGACATGGACACCAGTAGCAGAGAAAGACCTCTGACCTTTGCGGGAACCCATGTCTTGGCACCCAGCCGACAGATCTGCAGGAAGTGGAGGAATCTGCAGGAAGTGGAGGAATCTGCTGCACTGGTCTGGTGGCTGCTCCACTGACTTGTCACGGAGTTCAAACAGAAGAAGTGAATTACTGCTATCACTGCCACTGCTACTGCTGCTGCTGTTAGTAGTACTAGTAGTAAGGCAAGGTAATGTTGCTTATAGCGCAGCTGACTAAAGGCCATATCAGGGCCGTCACATAGCCCAGCTGACTAAAGGCCATATCAGGGCCGTCACATAGCCCAGCTGACTAAAGGCCATATCAGGGCCGTCACATAGCCCAGCTGACTAAAGGCCATAACAGGGCCGTCACATAGCCCAGCTGACTAAAGGCCATATCAGGGCCGTCACATAGCCCAGCTGACTAAAGGCCATAACAGGGCTGTCACTTAGCCCAGCTGACTAAAGGCCATATCAGAGCCGTCACATAGCCCAGCTGACTAAAGGCCATGTCAGGGCTGTCACATAGCCCAGCTGACTAAAGACCACATCAAGGCTGTCACTTAGCCAGCTGACAGCTAAAGGCATATCACGGCTGTCACATAGCCCAGCTGACTAAAAGCCACATCAGGGCTGTCACATAGCCCAGCTGACTAAAGGCCATATCAGGGCTGTCACATAGCCCAGCTGACTAAAGGCCACATCAAGGCTGTCACTTAGCCCAGCTGACTAAAGGCCACATCAAGGCTGTCACTTAGCCCAGCTGACAGCTAAAGGCCATATCAGGGCTGTCACATAGCCCAGCTGACAGCTAAAGGCCATATCAGGGCTGTCACATAGCCCAGCTGACTAAAGGCCATATCAGGCTGTCACTTAGCCCAGCTGACAGCTAAAGGCCATATCAGGGCTGTCACATAGCCCAGCTGACTAAGGCCACATCAAGGCTGTCACTTAGCCCAGCTGACAGCTAAAGGCCATATCACGACTGTCACATAGCCCAGCTGACTAAAGGCCACATCAGGCTGTCACTTAGCCCAGCTGACAGCTAAAGGCCATATCACGGCTGTCACATAGCCCAGCTGACTATATAAAGGCCATGTCAGGGCTGTCACATAGCCCAGCTGACTAAAGGCCATATCAGGGCTCTCACATAGCCCAGCTGACAGCTAAAGGCCATATCACGGCTGTCACATAGCCCAGCTGACTAAAGGCCATATCAGGGCTGTCACATACCCCAGCTGACAGCTAAAGGCCATATCAGGGCTGTCACATACCCCAGCTG
>JAFLJL010014515.1:5464-17964 GCA_018398815.1 Conus ventricosus | reverse complement strand
TTACAATCAGGGGAAAGTATCGTGGGGGGGGGGGGGGTGAATAAGGGGAGTGAGGGCAGTGGAGTGTTACAATCAGGGGAAAGTATCGTTGGGTGGGGGTGGGGGTTGAATAAGGGGATACAGGGCAGTGGAGTGTTACAATCAGGGGGAAAGTATCGTTGGGTGGGGGGGGGGGGGGTGAATAAGGGGAGTACAGGGCAGTGTGGAGTGTTACAATCAGGGGAAAGTATCGTTGGTGGGGGTGGGGTTGAATAAGGGGAGTACAGGAGGTGGAGTGTTACAATCAGGGAAAATATCGTGGGGGGTGGTGAATAAGGGGAGTACAGGGCAGTGGAGTGTTACGATCAGGGGAAAGTATCGTGTGTGTGTGTGGGGGGGGGGGGGGGGGGGGGTGAATAAGGGGAGTACAGGGCAGTGGAGTGTTACAATCAGGGGGAAAGTATCGTGTGTGTGGGTGGGGGGGGGGGGGGGGGGTGAATAAGGGGAGTACAGGGCAGTGGAGTGTTACAATCGGGGAAAGTATCGTTGGGGGGGGGGGGGGGGGGGGGGGTGTGAATAAGGGGAGTACAGGGAGGTGGGAGTGTTACAATCAGGGGAAAGTATCGTTGGGGGGGTGGGGTGAATAAGGGGAGTAAGGGCAGTGGAGTGTTACAATCAGGGGAAAGTATCGTTGTGGGGGTGAATAAGGTGAGAGTACAGGGCAGTGGGAGTGTTACAATGAGGGGAAAGTATCGTCGGGGGGGGGGGGGGGGAGTGTTGAATAAGGGGAGTACAGGGCAGTGGAGTGTTACAATCAGGGGAAGAAGTATCGTGGTGGGGGGGGGGGGGGGTTCAATAAGGGGAGTACAGGGCAGTGGAGTGTTACAATCAGGGGAAAGTATCGTTGTGGGGGGGGGGGGGGGGGGGTGGAATAAGGGGAGTACAGGGCAGTGGAGTGTTACGATCAGGGGAAAGTATCGTGTGTGTGTGTGGGGGGGGGGGGGGGGGGGGGGGGGGGGTGAATAAGGGGAGTACAGGGCAGTGGAGTGTTACAATCGGGGAAGTATCGTGTGTGTGTGTGGGGGGGGGGGGGGGGGGGGGGGGGGGGGGGGGTTGAAAAAGGGGAGTACAGGGCAGTGGAGTGTTACAATCAGGGGAAAGTATCGTGTGTGTGGGGGGGAGGGGGGTTGAATAAGGGGAGTACAGGGCAGTGGAGTGCTACAATCAGGGGAAAGTATCGGTGTGTGTGTGTGTTGTGGGGGTGTGGGGGGGTTGAATAAGGGAGTACAGGGCAGTGGAGTGTTACAATCAGGGGGAAGTATCGTGTTGTGTGTGTGTGTGGGGGGGGGGGGGGGGGTGTTGAATAAGGGGAGTACAGGGCAGTGGAGTGTTACAATCAGGGGAAAGTATCGTGTGTGTGTGGGGGGTGGGGTGAATAAGGGGAGTACGGACGGTGGAGTGTTACATACAGGGGAAGTATCGTGTGTGTATGGGGGGGGGGGGGGGGGGGGGGGGGGGGGTGAATAAGGGGAGTACAGGGCCAGTGGATGTTACATCAGGGAAAGTATCGTGGGGGTGGGGGGTGAATAAGGGGAGTACAGGGCAGTGGAGTGTTACAATCAGGGGAAAGTATCGTTGGGGGGATGTGAATAAGGGGATTACAGGGCGAGAGGAGTGTTACAAGCATGGGAAAGTAAATCGTGGGGGGGGGGGGGGGTGAGATAAGGGGGAATACAGGGCAAGAAGTGTGTTACAATCAGGGCAATTATACGTGGGGGGGGGTGAATAAGGGGAGTCAGGTGGCAGTGGAGTGATACAATCAGGGGAACGTAACGTGGGGTGGGGGGTGAATAAAGGGGAGTACAGGGGCAAGAGTAGTGAGTGTTACCAATCATCAATCATGAAAAGTAATCGTGGGTGGGGGGGGGAAAAAGGGGATGTTGAATAAGGGGAGTACATACAGGGCAGGTGGAGTGTTACACTCAGAGAGGGGGAAACGGTATCGTGGAGGGATGAGTGAGAATAAGGGGGAGTTACAGGGCAGTGAGTGTTACAATCAAGGGGAAAGTAATCGTGGGTGTGGGGGTGGGGGGAGAATAAGGGAGTCCAGGGGCAGATTGGAGTGATCCAATCAGGGAATGTTTCGTGGGGGTGGGGTGGGGGTCAATAAAGGGGAGTACAGAGCAGACGTGGATGTTACAATCAGGGGAAAGTATACGGGGAGGGGGCCGGGAGTGTTGAGTAAGGCCAGTACAGGGCAATGGAGTGTTTATACAATCATGGGAACGTGACGTGGGGGTGCCATCTTTGGACAGGGTTGCTGCTCCTAAGTAACCCCTAAAGAGCTGGTCCACTTCTTCCAAAGGCTCACACAATTCATGGTATGGTTGGCACTGCTTGTTAAGAGTCGTGGCTGTGTTTGACCATGACCTTGAACTTTCGTCTGTGCTGACCTCTAAGGGCCATAAGGCACTTTGGCTCTTTGTAGACAATTTTTTGTTAAAGATCGCCGTGAAACTCGGTGATGGCTCTGCCGCTTCCCCCATTGCGGTCGCTATCGTCCCTGCGAAATGAAAGGTTGCAGAAAAACCCGGCGCCCTGCCGCCAATGCTATGGAAAGTGGTGTGTTTTTTCTCGTTTTCGAGGGTCTCCTTGCTATGATTCTCCTCTCCCCTCCAGAAAAGATAGATTTAAAAAGGACTGGGAAGATGAGTAGGCACTCTGCCTGTCTCTCCGACTGTGGGTCGGGGGGAAGAAAAAACCAACTTGGCCCCTGCTTGCTATTGAGAAGTAAACTGTGCTGCTGGATGTTCGTAGGGGAGAGAGGGGGGGGAAAAAGGCGGCCGTGGATACCTTGGACGAGCCTCACATCCAATGTTGAAGTCTGCGGAGCCCGCTGCCAAATAGGAAGACGTTGTCTACCACCCCGGTCGAAATGCTTTCCTTAAGTCGATTGAGTTATGGATGGCCAGATTTGGCAGAGGAGTGTGGAAATAGCAAACATTCAAATTTTCCACACAAAATTGTTTTTTCAATTTCCGCTCTACAAGTCACTAGTGTAGGTCTCCATCCTCTATATATGGTTGTGAAGAACATGGACCACTGATTGCCGGAAACAGAAAGAAGAATCCAGGGTCGTTTAGACCAGGTCCTAGGAAACCTACTGTCCGCTATCTCCTCCTACAAAGAATCACAAAGAAAACCGGAATGATTATGTGCGGAACCTGGTCACTAACCTAGCTGCGCCCACGAACCACTTCTGGCAACCGTCAAAACGACGGAAGATGGCATGGTTTGGCCACGTCATTCGTCACAACACCCTCTCCAAAACCATCCTTCAAAGTACCGTTGAAGGAGGGCGCAGACGAGGATGGCAGAGAAAGAGCTGGTCCGACAATATAAAGGACTGGACCAAAATGACCATGCCAGATCTCCTCACGACATCCACCAACAGAAGAGCCTGGAGAGAAACGGCAGCTGTCTCATCACGTCCTCCCAACGACCCCAGCGGTCGGGGGAATGACTGACTGACTGATCGTGGGGAGGAGTGTTGAATAAGGGGAGTACAGGGCAGTGGAGTGCTACAATCAGGGGAAAGTATCGTGTGGGAGTGTTGAATAAGGGGAGTAATGGGCAGTGGAGTGTTACAATCAGGGGGAAAGTTATCGTGTGGGGGGGGGGGGGGGGGAGTGTTGAATAAGGGAGTAATGGGCAGTGGAGTGTTACAATCAGGGTAAAGTATTGTAGCGGGGGGTGGGTGGGGGGGGGGGATGTTGAATAAGGGGAGTAGAGGGCAGTGGACAGCAACAATCAGAGGAGTGTCGTGGGGGAGTGTTGAATAAGGGGAGCATATGGCAGTGAGGAGCAACAATCAGAGGAGTGTCGTGGGGGGGGGGGGGGGGGGTGGTGTTGAATAAGGGGAGCATATGGCAGTGAGGAGCAACAATCAGAGGAGTGTCGTGGGGGGGGGGAGTGTTGAATAAGGGGAGCATATGGCAGTGAGGAGCAACAATCAGAGGAGTGTCGTGGGGGGGGGGGAGTGTTGAAATAAGGGGGAGCATATGGCAGTGAGGAGCAACAATCAGAAGGAGTGTCGTGGGGGGGGGAGTGTTGAATAAGGGGGCATATGGCAGTGGACAGCAACATCAGGGGAGTGTTGTGGGGGAGTGTCGAATAAGGGGAGCATATTGCAGTGGACAGCAACAATCAGAGGAGTGTCGTGGGGGAGTGTTGAATAAGGGGATCATTTGGCAGTGAGGAGACAACAGTCAGGGGAGTGTCGTGGGGGAGTGTTGAATAAGGGGAGTACAGGACAGTGAGGAGCAACAATCAGAGGAGTGTCATGGGGGAGTGTTGAATAAGGGGAGTACAGGACAGTGAGGAGCAACAATCAGAGGAGTGTCATGGGGGAGTGTTGAATAAGGGGAGCATTATGGCAGTGAGGAGCAACACATCAGAGGAGTGTCATGGGGGAGTGTTGTAATAAGGGGAGTACAGGACAGTGAGGAGCAACAATCAGAGGAGTGTCGTGGGGGAGTGTTGAATAAGGGGAGCATATGCAGTGAGGAGCAACAATCAGAGGAGTGTCGTGTGGGGGGGGGGAGTGTTGAATAGGGGAGCATATGGCAGTGAGGAGCAACAATCAGAGGAGTGTCGTGGGGGAGTGTTGAATAAGGGGAGTACAGGACAGTGAGGAGCAACAATCAGAGGAGTGTCATGGGGGAGTGTTGAATAAGGGGAGCATATGGCAGTGAGGAGCAACAATCAGAGGGTGTCGTGGGGGAGTGTTGAATAAGGGGAGTACAGGAAATGGAGGAGCATTGGGTCAGACAGAGGCTGACACTTTTTCCGTGATTTTTCAGTGTGAAGATAAAAAAACAAATATTGTACAATTGCATGCATTCAATGTTCGTGCACTAGGCGTTTTCACACAGCTTCAACACAACGTTTAGCTCATCACACAGCACGCATGCGCAATGGGCGTTGCGAGCCTCGTCAAGTAAGAAAAGGTAACTCCTCCGTCGCGAAAGTAAACAAGATACGGTTTTAATGTCACTGGAAAAATGCGATCGAAAAGTGGAGTTTGTGAGGCCCAGAAGCATACAAAGTGTTCCCGCACGTTCGGAAACTCTTTCGACAAGCTAGTGGCCAGATTAACTGACGGAGGGGAGGGGAGGGGGGGGGGGGGTGGATGTTTCTTTGTTTGATCTGTGTGCTCTGTGCTGTCATGTCTGCTAGGCGATTCGGTGTCGTAAGCAGCGTTCCTTTGAAGTTATATTTTCTTGTGGGAGCAAGAGTTACCCTACTTATTTGTTGTTTACTGTTCCCTGCCTCATTTCATATTTGCTTTCAAATTAACTGAACTTTTCTTGTTAAGATTTCTTTCTGTTGAGATCTGTTTCGTACGATTTACATCAACACAAACCTACAAGCCGTGACAAAATCATCGCGCGATGTTGGTTCACCACGTTTAGTCTGTCACTTTCTGCACTTCGTGCTCATTGTCAAAATTTAGATCAAACAACAGGCTGTTTGACAACCTTTATCATGCTACTGTTGTGTTTGTACCAACAGGCTGTTTGACAGCCTTTATCATGCTACTGTTGTGTTTGTACCAACAGGCTGTTTGACAGCCTTTATCATGCTACTGTTGTGTTTGTACCAACAGGCTGTTTGACAGCCTTTATCATGCTACTGTTGTGTTTGTACCAACAGGCTGTTTGACAACCTTTATCATGCTACTGTTGTGTTTGTGCGCAGCGAAATGTGAACCGGAAGTCTTGAACCATGTACAAGATCGACTCACAAAGAAATGCAAAACTACCAGTGTTATCTTTTCTGGCATCGAAATGTCAGCTTTCGCTAAACATATTCTGGCACGGGGTAACACTGAGATGGAACTGCTTCCGTTTGTCGCCTGTCATGGCAGAGCGGAGGTGTTCAGTCTGCACCCCCTGCCGTGACCTTTTGTAACCTGCATTTTCCGTCAAGTTGAATGCCTGTTTATGGCCTAATGGTTAGCGTGGCAGCGTGCAGTTTCAGGAGACGTTAGCTCCACTCCGGACATAGGCTTCTGTTTCCCTCAAAACTCTGTGTGTGTGTGTGTGTATGGTGTGTGTGTTTTATTGAACATAAACTTTTTATTTATAAAGGCTATCTTGTTTACCGCTTACGTGGGTCAAAAGAAGGAACAAATGTGTTTTTGAACTAAAAAAAACAAGACGTGCGTTTTGCTAGGGAAAACGTCAGTGGTTTTTTTCATGCCAGGCAAAGGGGTTTGCCTGCCCACTGTTTACAGTGGTGCTACCTCTCTCCACTGTCATACACACTGTTTACTGTGCTTGCTACCTCTCTCCACTGTCATACCCACTGTTTACAGTGGTGCTACCTCTCTCCACTGTCATACACACTGTTTACTGCGCTTGCTACCTCTCTCCACTGTCATACCCACTGTTTACAGTGGTGCTACCTCTCTCCACTGTCATACCCACTGTTTACAGTGGTGTTTACCTCTCTCCAACGTCATACCCACTGTTTACAGTGGTGCTACCTCTCTCCACTGTCATACACACTGTTTACTGTGCTTGCTACCTCTCTCCACTGTCATACCCACTGTTTACTGTGGTGCTACCTCTCTCCACTGTCATACCCACTGTTTACAGTGGTGCTACCTCTCTCCACTGTCATACCCACTGTTTACTGTGCTTGCTACCTCTCCCCACTGTCATACCCACTGTTTACAGTGGTGCTACCTCTCTCCATGTCATACCCACTGTTTACAGTGGTGCTACCTCTCTCCACTGTCATACCCACGTTTACTGTGCTTGCTACCTCTCTCCACTGTCATACCCACTGTTTACAGTGGTGCTACCTCTCTCTACTGTCATACCCACTGCTTACTGTGGTGCTTACCTCTCTCCACTGTCATACCCACTGTTTACTGTGGTGCTACCTTCTCTCCACTGTCTCATACCCACTGTTTACTGTGCTTGCTACCTCTCTCCAATGTCATACCCACTGTTAACTGTGCTTGCTACCTCTCTCCACTGTCATACCCACTGTTTACAGTGGTGCTACCTCTCTCCACTGTCATACCCATGTTTACTGTGCTTGCTACCTCTCTCCACTGTCATACCACTGTTTACAGTGGTGCTACCTCTCTCAAACTGTCATACCCACTGTTTACTGTGGTGCTACCTCTCTCCACTGTCATACCCACTGTTTACTGTGCTTGCTACCTCTCTCCACTGTCATACCCACTGTTTACAGTGGTGCTACCTCTCTCCACTGTCATACCCACTGTTTACAGTGGTGCTACCTCTCTCTACTGTCATACCCACTGTTTACTGTGCTTGCTACCTCTGTCCACTGTCATACCCAGTGTTTACTGTGGTGCTACCTCTCTCCACTGTCATACTCACTGTTTACTGTGGTGCTACTTCTCTCCACTGTCATACCCACTGTGTACTGTGGTGCTACCTCTCTGCACTGTCATACCCACTGTTTACTGTGCTTGCTACCTCTCTCCACTGTCATACCCACTGTTTACAGTGGTGCACCTCTCTCCACTGTCATACCCACTGTTTACAGTGGTGCTACCTGTCCCCACTGTCATACCTACTGTTTACAGTGCTTGCTACCTTTCCCACTGTCATACCCACTGTTTACAGTGGTGCTACCTCTCTCCACTGTCATACCCACTGTTTACAGTGGTGCTACCTCTCTCCACTGTCATACCCACTGTTTACTGTGCTTGCTACCTCTCTCTACTGTCATACCCACTGTTTACAGTGGTGCTACCTTCTCCACTGTCATACCCACTGTTTACTGTGCTTGCTACCTCTCTCCACTGTCATACCCACTGTTTACAGTGGTGCTACCTCTCTTGCACTGTCATACCCACTGTTTACTGTGGTGCTACCTCTCTCCAATGTTTATACCCACTGTTTACTGTGCTTGCTACCTCTCTCCACTGTCATACCCACTGTTTACTGTGCTTGCTACCTCTCTCCACTGTCATACCCACTGTTTACTGTGCTTGCTACCTCTCTCCACTGTCATACCAACTGTTTACTGTGCTTGCTGCCTCTCTCCACTGTCATACCCACTGTTTACTGTACTTGCTACCTCTCTCCACTGTCATACCCACTGTTTACTGTGGTGCTACCTCTCTCCACTGTCATACCACTGTTTACTGTGGTTACTACCTCTCTCCACTGTCATACCCACTGTTTACTGTGCTTGCTACCTCTCTCTACTGTCATACCCACTGCTTACTGTGGTGCTACCTCTCTCCACTGTCATACCCACTGTTTACTGTGCTTGCTACCTCTCTCCACTGTCATACCCACTGTTTACTGTGCTTGCTACCTCTCTCCACTGTCATACCCCACTGTTTACTGTGCTTGCTATTCTCTCTCCACTGTCATACCCACTGTTTACTGTGGTTGCTGCCTCTCTCCACTGTCATACCCACTGTTTACTGTGGTGCTTCCTCTCTCCACTGTCATAGCCACTGTTTACTGTGGTTGCTGCCTCTCTCCACTGTCATACCCACTGTTTACTGTGCTTGCTACCTGTCTCTATTGTGGCCATACTCACTGTGCCAGCTGCAACTGTGTAAGCATTGTAAACCAGCTGTGTAAGCATTGTAAACCAGCTGTGTAAGCATTGTAAACCAGCTGTGTAAGCATTGTAAGCCAGCTGTGTAAGCATTGTAAACAGCTGTGTAAGCATTGTAAAACCGGCTGTGTCAGCATTGTAAACCAGCTGTGTAAGCATTGCAAACCGCTGTGTCAGCATTGTAAACCAGCTGTGTAAGCATTGTAATACCAGCTGTGTCAGCATTGTAAACCAGCTGTGTCAGCATTGTAAACCAGCTGTGTTCAGCATGGTACACCAGCTGTGTAAGCATTGTAAACCAGCTGTGTCAGCATTGTAAACAGCTGTGTCAGCATTGTAAACAGCTGTGTCAGCATTGTAAACAGCTGTGTCAGCATTGTAAACCAGCTGTGTCAGCATTGTAAACCAGCTGTGTCAGCATTGTAAACCAGCTGTTTAAGCATTGTACACCGCCTGTGTCAGCATTGTAAACCAGCTGTGTCAGCATTGTAAACAGCTGTGTCAGCATTGCAAACCAGCTGTGTAAGCATTGTAAACCAGCTGTGTCAGCATTGTAAACCAGCTGTGTCAGCATTGTAAACAGCTGTGTCAGATTGTAACCAGCTGTGTCAGCATTGTAAACAGCTGTGTAAGCATTGTACACCAGCTGTGTCAGCATGGTACACCAGCAGGGAAGAACACGACAAGAGACAGGTGAGAAATTTCAGACAATCAGGGAAGAAACACGACAAGAGACAGGTGAGAAATTTCAGACAATCGGGGAAGAACACGACAAGAGACAGGTGAGAAATTTCAGACAATCGGGGGAAGAACACGACAAGGGGACAGGTGAGAAATTTCAGACAATCGGGGAAGAACACGACAGAGAGAATGCAAATATACAGGTTCAAGCTCACCCTATCTTATTCTGCCCGAAAACCCCACTTTTCACATCCAAGTCACGTCCATCACATATCAGTTTAACCAAAATCAACACCTGTTTTCTAAACAAAATTAACACCTCAAAACCTCTAAAATTGACGTAATTGTCAATTTAAAACGGGAGTTTCCGTGTAGAATAATATGGGTGATTGTGAACATAGATATTTACATTCTCCCCCATAGCATAAAAATTAGAGAAGGCGCCGTCAATTGTTCCCGACTGTGAACAGCAACAAATCTCAGTTCACTTACCACCACACGCGGTGCATTGCAGTGACCGCCCCGTTTAGCTTGTGTATTGATCTCTGAAAGTAACAAGCTGCATTCAATGAGACTATTAGCAGACCACCACCACACGCGGTGCACGCATGTGACCCCCCCGCAGACCACCACCACCACCCCCTGCCTCCTCCACGAAAATCGATTGTCGCATTGCAGTACATTACTCATCGCGCGTGCTGCCTGCCAGCCAGACGGTTATTTCTGACACTTTTGTCATTTCAGATTCGACTATTGAGTTGTGAAGAGTGTGAGAGTGCGGCTAGCATTTTTTTCAGAATCAGAGAGAGAACTTGTGTTTGTTAAAAACATGGCAAGTCAGGGAAGTGATGTTTTCAATGTCTTCTGCCAGTGCTGGAAAGTGACGCTACTATCACTGAAGAAATGTTGTGAACTGTTGTTATCTTCGCAAGGAAAACTTTCTGATCAACAGACCAATCTCGTGGAAAAATACATTGTTTATCATGAGGCCCATGGCAAAGTTTTTGACAAAAATTGAGTGGCGAGCCTTGTTCTCCTCCCTCAAAGCACAAAAGGAAGCATTTTGTTTTTGTTTCCTCAACAAAAACGGAATATCGTTGAAGATCTTGATAAATATTTGAAAATACAGCTTTGTGAGCTACCTTCCGAATCATTTGATGAAACCAAGCCTTTGAAAAATGTTCAAGAAATGCCCCCATCTTACACGGGCTTGTTACTCAGTGAAAGATAGTGAAAAGAAATCTCTTTCTCAGGCTCTTTTTTTAGGGCACTGGCTTCAGAAAGCAAAGACAATTTTGAAACAGTCAAAAACAAAAAACTGGGAGTCCTATCTGAAAGAAGATTTGCTGGTTGAGCCAACTCGTGCAAGAAGACTAATTGAATTGTCATTTTATTTTTATTCTTATCCAAAATTTCACAAACTCGCGATTTCTTTCAATGAGTTATCAACAAACGAAAACTCATTCTGAAATACATGCAATCCAACCCCACCTTTAAAGCATTCTGGCAAGTAAAACACGGCGTTGCTTGAACCTGCGTGGCAGGAGTAATTGAGTCACTTCCATATCTCCAGCCAGAAACCGCCCAACAAAATGGGTCATTCAGGCAGCTCCGCCTGATTGACTACAAAGCTCGCCTCTACCCCAACAAAACTGGGTCATTCAGGCAGCTCCGCCTGATTGACCTACAAAAGCCCGCCTCTACCCCACCTGCTGGAGCTTTGCCAAGACTCTCAGTGAAAGTTACAAACGCATTGACTCATACAAAGGCTGTCTCAGACGGCCGCTGAAGAGAACTTTGAAGAGATCTTGTGATTATTGATTCAGGACTCTAATAAGTGATTTTAGTGGCCGTCTTGAATTTATGCCTCTTAAGTGTGAACCACAAAAAGCCCCCATTCACCTTCCTCGCAAGCACCTCCCTATCTATTGTGTGTGTGTGTGTGTGTTAATGGTGTGTGTGTGTGTGTGTGTGTGTGTGTGTGTGTGTGTGTGTGTGTGTGTGTGTGTGTGTGTGTGTGAGAGAGAGCAGACAGACAGACAGACAGACACACTGACAGACAGACAGAGATGTGGGAGTGAATGAGGGAGAGAGAAACTATTAATTAATTAATTTTTTAAAAATTTATGATTTTATTTTGGGTTAAAAAATGAAGCCTGAAGTAGTTATTAGAGAGCTTACTAATATACTTTACGAGTTGGATTGGAAGGCTGATAGAGAAGCGTTAAAGAGTAGGTTTGAAGAATCAATTACTGATTTTTTAATCACATAAAATACGAGAAAGCGCGAAGCAGGCCATCAGTGAAATACAGTTTCTTGGCCCCCACTGGCAAAAAAGTTGTTGGCTATTTTACTTGATTATATGACTCATGAAGATGTTGATCAGACTTTTTCCTCACAGCCCTGAAGAAGTAACTATTTACTTTAATGAAGATTAGGTTTTACGATTAGAAAAGACTATGAATTTACAATTATTTTTTTATTTATTTAGATTTAAAAAATGACTGTTCGAACTCAGTGAATCTGATCTAAAGAATTGTAATGAACTATTTGACGAAACAATGAAATTGTTAAACATTGATTTTAGTGAATTTGGGTTTGAGAATGACATAGACAATATAATAAAAGATCATAGTGAACTATTTAACGAAGCAATTAAAGTGATAAACATTGACTGTAGTGATTCAGAAAAAGCTAAAATATTGGCGGGCGTTATTGTAAGGTTAACGTGTCTTGAAGTGTTGCGAGGCTTGGGTGAAGAATAAAAGCGCGTTTTACTTACTTTTATATATATTTATTTTTTTTTGATTTACGTAAATATTTGAGTTAAAAAAAAAAATGAGCCTCACAAGTAAATTCGAGGATGGAAAACTATATACAATGGAAGAAATATTTAGCAGTGATAAACAATTAAGCAATATGTTTAGTGAAGTAGACATGGGCATCATTAACCCTACAAACGTTCATGAAAGCGTTAGCACATGCTATCTCTAAAATCCCAGAGTCTCTTCAGATGGAGCCGCCTGTAAAAGTGTTGTTGGCCGTTCTGATTGATTATTATAACACCTGATGATAGTAACATGGAAGTCTGGGTTTTCAACTAAACAGAAAGAAGTTATTAGCTATCACGACTTTAACTCTAACTGGGCTGACTTACATGCTTACACAGTTTTAACCATGCAAGTGAGGAGGCGAAGTTAAGGGGTTCTGGAGGTCTG
>JAFLJL010014513.1:0-22387 GCA_018398815.1 Conus ventricosus | reverse complement strand
ATTCCAGTACATTGCCACTCCACAACAGGGGACATTCCAGAGTTGCCACTCCACTACAGTGACACTCCACTACAGTGACACCCAAATTACAGGAAAACCCAACAGTGACATCCACTACAGTGACACTCCACTACAGGGACACTCCACTACGGGGACACTCCACTACAGGAAAACTCCACTACAGCGACACTCTACTACAGTACACTCCACTACGGGCACACTCCACTACGGGCGACACTCCACTACAGTGTCACTCAACTAAACAGAAACCCATCTCCACTACAATGACACTCCACTACAGGACACCACTACAGTGACACCCACTACAGGACACTCCACTAAAGGGACACTCCAATGCAGGGACACTCCACTACAGCGACACCCCACTACAGTGACACTCCACTACAGTACACTCCATACAGTAACACCCCAAATACGGGGACACTCCACTACATCGACACTCCACTACAGTAAATCTCCACTACAGACACTCCCTACAGGGACACTCCACTACAGGACACACCACTAAGGACACTCCACTACAGGGACACTCCACTACAGTAACATTCCACAAACAGTAACACTTCCACAAACAGGGACACGACACTACAGCGACACAACCACTACAGACACTCCACTACAGCGACACTCCACTACAGGGACACCCACTAAAGGGACACCCCACTACAGTGAAACTCCACTACAGTGACATTTAAACTACAGGAAACCCATTTACAGGGACACTCACTACAGGACCTCCCACTACAGACTTTTAAACTTACAGGACACCCCCGTACAGGGGCAACCCACTACACGACACTTCCACTACAGTGACACTCCACTACAGTGACACTCCACTACAGCGACATCCACAACAGTGACATTCCCCACTACAACGACATTCCACTACAGTGACTTTTCCACTACTTGACACTCCACTACATTACACTCCACTACAGTGACACTCCACTACATTGGCCAATCCACTACATAACTCCACAACAGTGACTTTCAACTACAACGCCATTCACTACAGTGACACTCCACACATTGACACTCCACTACTTGCCACTCCAATACAGTACAACTCCACTACTAGTGACACTCCCGAACATGACATTCCACTACAGTGACACTCCACTACATTGCCACTCCACTATATGATACTCCACTACATGACACTCCACAACAGTGACTTTCAACTAAAAAAACGGACATTCCACTACAGGAAAACTCCACCACCAGTGACACTCCACTACAGTGACATTACCAGTAAATTGCCACCCCACTACAGTGACATTCCAGACATTGCCACTCCACTACAGTGACACTCCGCTAATGACACTCCACTAAAGTACCATTCCATACATTGCCACCCCCACTACAATGACACTCCACTACAGTGACATTCCATACATTGCCACTCCACAACAGTGACATTCCATACTTGCCACCCACTACAGTGACCACTCCACTACAGTGACACTCCACTACAGTGACACCCATTAAACAGGGAAAATCCACTACAGTGACACTCCACTACAGGACACTCCACTACAGGACACTCCCACTACAGGACATTTCCACTAAGCGACACTCTACTACAAGTGACACTCCACTACAGCACACTCCACTACAGCGACACCCCCTACAGTGTCACTCAACTACAGTAACACTCCACTACAATGAACTCCACTACAGGACACTCCACTACAGTAAACACTCCACTACAGGGACACTCCACTAAAGGGACACCTCCCAATGCAGGACACCCCACTACAGAGACACTCCACTACAGGACACTCCACTACAGTAACACTCCCACTTACGTAACAACTCCAATACAGGGAAAACTCCACTACATCGACACTCCACTACAGTAAATTCCACTACAGTAAACACCCACTACGGGGACACTCCACTACAGGGACACACCACAAACAAGGACACTCCACTACAGGACACCCCAAATACAGTAACATTCCACTACAGTAACACTCCCACAGGGACACCACTACAGCGACACACACTACAGGGACACTCCACTACAGCGACACTCCCTACAGTAAACTCCACTACAGTGACATTCCACTACAGGGGACACTCCACTACAGGGACACTCCACTACAGTAAACACTCCACCACAGAACACTCCACTACAGCAACATCCACTACAGGGACACCCCATTACAGTGACATTCCACTACAGGGACATTTCCACTACAGGACACCCCACTACAGCGACACTCCCTACAGGGACACTCCACTACAGTGACACTCCACTACAGGGACACCCCACAAACGGGTACACTCCACTAAAAGGGACACTTCACTACATGACATCAACTACAGGGACACTCCACTACAGGACACTCCATTACAAATGACACTCCACAAACAGGGACACTCCACGACAGTTTACACCCCACTACAGTTACATTCCACTACAGGGACACTCCACTACAGTAACACTCCACTACAATGACACTCCACTCAGGACACTCCACTACAATGACACTCCACTACAGGACACTTCACGACGTTCCACTCCACTACAGTTACATTCCACTACAGGACATTCCCTACAGTGACACTCCACTACAATGACCCCTCCACTACAGGGACACTCCACTACAGGGACCCCACTACAGCACACTCCACTACCAGTGACATTCCATACGGGTGACACTCCAGTACATTGACACTCCACTACAATGACACCCCAAACAACATTGGGCACTTCACCCAGTGACACCCCCCTACTTGACATTCCATATATTCCACTCCAACTACTACACTACCCACTACATTGCCACTCCAGTACATTTGCCATTTTCCCCTACAGTGACTCTCCACTACAGTGACACTCCAAAACAGTGACATTCCAGTACATTGCCACTCCAAAATTTAGGACTTTCCAGTACATTGCCACTCCACTACAGTGACACTCCACTACAATGACACATCCATACAGTGACACCTCCCCCTACAAACATTCCGTACGCGACTCTCCACTAAAAATTCACATTCCACTACAGCGACACTCCACTACAGTGACATTCCACAACAGTAACATTCCACTACAGCGACATTCCATAACAAAAACATTCCAGTAAAGCGACATTCCACTACGGGAAAAACTCCACTACACAAACATTCCTCTACAGTAACATTCCACTACACTGACAACTCCACTACGTGACACTCCACAAACCCAGTGACAATTTCACTACAGTGACATTCCACAACAGCGACACTCCATTAAAAGCGAACATTCCACTACGGGGAGACTCCACTACAGTGGACACTCCACTACAGTGACATTCCACTACAGTGACATTCCACTACAGGACACTCAACTACAGTAACATTCCACTACACCGACTTCCACGACAGTGACATTCTAACTTACAGTGACACTCCCTACAGTGACACTCCACTACAGTGACATTCCACTACAGCGACATTCCACTACAAGGTCACTCCACTACAGGGACACTCTACTACAGTGACACCCCACTACAGGGACACTCCACTATAGGGAAAACTCCATTACAGGAACACTCCACTACAGTGACATTCCACTACAGTAACACTCCACTACACGGACACTCCACTACAGCGACACTCCACTACAGGGCCCACTCCACTACAGTGACACTCCACTACATTGACACTCCACAACAGTGACTTTCAACTACAACAAAATTTCATTACAGTGACTCTCCACTACAATGACACTCCACTACATTGCCACTCCACTAAAAGTGTCACCTCTACTACAGTGAACAATCCTCGACATTGACATTTCCACTACAGTGAAATCCACTACATTGCCAAATCCACTACATTGACACTCCATTACATTGACACTCCACAGCAGTACTTTCAACATAACGACATTCCCTACAGAGACACTCCCCACAGTGACACTCCAACTACATGCCCATTCCAGAAATATTGCCACTCCACACAGTGACACTCCCTACAGTGACACTTCACAACAAGCGTACACTCCAGTACATTGCCACTCCACTACTGACACTCCACTACAGTGACACTTCCAATACAGTGACATTCCAGTACATTGCCACCCCAACTATAGTGACATTCCATACTTTGCCACTCCACTACAGTGATACTCCACTACAATGACACTCCACTACAGTGACAACTCCACTACAAAAAAATTCCAGTACAGCGACTCTCCACTATAGTCACATTCCACTAAAAGCGACATTCCACTACATTGACACTCCACAACAGTGACTTTCAACTACAACAAAATTTTTCACTGCAGTGACTCTCCACTACAGTGACACCCCCACTACAATTGCCACTCCACTACAAAGTTGTCACCCCCCCACTACAGTGACACCCCCTCGACATTGACATTCCACTACAGTAACACTCCACTACATTGCCACTCCACTACATTGACACTCCATTACATTGACACTCCACAGCAGTGACTTTCAACTACAACGACATTCCACTACAGTAACACTCCACCACAGTGACACTCCACTAACAGTGACATTCCAGTATATTGCCACCCACTACAGTGACACCCACTACAGTGACACTCCAGTACATTGCCACTTAAACTACAGTGACCCCTCCACTACAGTGAAAACTCCAATTACAGTGACATTCCAGTACATTGCCATTCCACTATAGTGACATTCCAGTACATTGCCACTCCACTACAGTGACACTCCCACTACAATGAAAACTCCACTACAGTGACACTCCACTACAAAACATTCCAGTACAGCGACTCTCCACTATAGTCACATTCCACTACAGCGACACTCCACTACAGTGACATTCCCACAACAGTAACACTCCACTACAGCAACAATCCACTACAGGGACACCCCATTACAGTGACATTCCACTACAGGACACCCCAAACTAAAAGGACACTCCACTACAGCGACACTCCACTACAGGGACACTCCACTACATGTGACACTCCACTACAGGGACACTCCACTACAGGGGGACACTCCACTACAGGACACTTCCATACAGGGACATTCAATTTCCAGGACACTCCACTAAGGGACACTCCATTACAATGACACTCCACTACAGGACACTCCAGGGCAGTTACACTCCACTACAGTTACATTCCCACTACAGGGACACTCCACTACAGTAACACTCCACTACAATACACTCCACCTCAGGGACAACTCCATACAATGACACTCCACTAGTTGTTCCATTGGAATATCAATTATTTTAGCTCTGCCTTTGAAAAAGGTATTAAGTTTAATAAAGCTCTTCCCCTCTCTAAGGGTTTCCATTCAAATTTCCCCTCATTTTCCCTTCCTATATTCCCCTTTTCCTCTGATGTGGTTCCCTGTTACAAACCCGTGCTCCCTCTCTTCTGAATCTTTTCAAGGTTATCAATGTCCTTTAGATGGGAAGGATCCCAAACTGAGCAACCATATTCCAGTACTGGTCTAAAACCCGTGTTTTGTAGCAGTCGTCCTTTAACCTATTGGGGGCAGTCATTGATATTCCGTGTAAGAAAGCTAAGATGTTATTTGCTTTCTTACATACTAAATTGTAATGTTCTTTCCATTTGAGACGACTATCTATAATCACGCCTAATATTTTGCAGCATTAGTTTCTTTAAGAATAGTATTATGGATAGAAAATCTGATCTAATTAGTGAGTGTTTGTTACAAAATACGCAACAACTTGGCCCTTTTGAGGATGAAATTCCATTTTCCAAGTTTCTTTCCCACTCTTGTAAAGCGTTAGATCTTCTTGTAGAATGCGTGTATCATTCTTGCTTCTGATTGTTCTATATACTAAACTGTCCCTCTGCAAAAAGCCTTATAGTAGTTCCAGGAGAGAGATTTCCCACTTATGTCATTTATATAAATTAAAAAAACAAGGCCCCCAGAACAGTTCCCTGTGGTACACCCTGACAAGACTGGTTTACAATGGGATGACACCCTTCCAACAACAACTTTCTGCGTTTCTCCCAACGAGGAAAGATCTAGCCCATTTTAGCAAAGAACCCGCCAATGCCAATGTGTTCTAATTTAAAGCAGCAGGCCCTCATGGTCCCAAACCCTTTTCAAAGGCTTTAGAAAAATCTAATAAAATTGCATCCATTTGCTGTCTGTTTTTTAAGACAGTTACTAAAATCATTGAAGTTGTTATAAGTTGAGTCTCACAACTCCTTCGCTGTCTAAAACCATGCTGGGCGTTATTTAAGAATCATATTTGTCAAAATGGTCCATTATGCTACTATTATTATGTGTCAAGTAATTTAGCTGTATGGATTAAAGAGATACAGGTCTATAATTCTCCCGCTTTTGTTTTGTCACCCTTTTTAAATAAGGGGAAAAATGCTCGCATTCTCGCCAAATCCCTCAGGTATTACTCCCTGGTCCAGTGAAGCTTGGTAAAGTATTGGTATACCTCACTCAATTCATTGGCACATAATTTTTTTTGAGCTTGCCAGGAACGCCATCGGGACCAGTAGCTTTGTTTTCATTGAATATTGGTCATAACTTAAATACTCCTGCTTTTTTTACTTTGATGTTTTGCATTTTAGGAGTTTATCATCATCCTTTATCTAACCCTTAATTAAAGGTTTGGGATTTGAAAAAACTGAACAAAACTGCCTTGTTAGTTTAAGTTTGCTTTCCCTTCAGGGTCCTGTATTAGGTTATTCTGGTTATTTCTCAGGTCTGGAATCCCAATGTTGTCCTGTCTCTTACTCCTTATGTAAGACCATAATTTCTTGTTTTGATGATCACCTTCCGAAATCACCGAATTAACATAATTGGAGTGAGCAAGTCTACATTCTCTCTGACACCTTCTCTTAATATGTTTATACCTAACCAGTAATCTTTCTGAATTAGGATGTAGTTTCAATTTCTTAAAGAAACGATGTTTCCTTCTCAACAAACGTTTAGTTTTAGTAGTAATCCATGGCTGGTTGACACCAACACCCACCACAATGGTGGTGTGAACACCAACACCCACCACAACTACCAGTCAGTTGGGGCTGATGAAGACCAGCAGAAGCTGGCCGAAAATTTCTCTAAGGTAAATTTTATTAGACTCTTGAGTCAGAACACACAGAAACACAAGCAAGAACCAAGACTGGGCCCATGTAGAACTAGCTAAGATGCCAAGCTAGAACCAAGGTTGGGCCCATGTAGAACTAGCTAGGGTGCCGAGCTAGAACCAAGGCTGGGCCCATGTAGAACTGGCTAGGGTGCCATGCCAGAGCCAAGGTTGGGCCCATGTAGAACTAGCTTGGGTGCCAAGCTAGAACCAAGGTTGGGCCCATGTAGAACTAGCTAGGGTGCCAAGCTAGAACCAAGGTTGGGCCCATGTAGAACTAGCTAGGGTGCCAAGCTAGAACCAAGGTTGGGCCCATGAGCACTTCTAGACTGTCCCCAGCTGGTTATCCAAGCTAGTCCCTAGCCAGTTGCCTAGCTTATGCCAAGATTGATTCTAGCTTGGCTTGCTGTCTGGGATAGCTCTCCAAAAGGTTTCGCCAACTGGCACCAATACCCCTCAAGCCAAGGGAACAAGCCCCGATGTGACGTGACCGTCCTCAAGAAAAGGACCTCTTGCTCGAATTCCAACAAACATACACAGCGCCTCGATCACACACAGAGAGAGAGAGAGAGAGAGAGAGAGAGAGAGAGAGAGAGAGAGAGAGAGAGGAGAGAGAGAGAGAGAGAGAGAGAGAGAGTCTTGTCTCTGTCGCTTTCTGTCTTTTACATCCAACAAATGCCAAACACGATAACTCCAAACTCAGAAAAAGCCTTCCTCACTCTCCTCTCTTCCCCACCAGCTTAGAACATGACTCAAAAGATAGCCTGCCCTTCTCCATTGTAACGGTCACTAGAACTTTATACAATTCAAATATTGTGGTCATTGTGTCTCTTCAACGGATTTCTAAATAAATGCCCACTTAATTAACTCCCCTTTCCCATCCTCCCCACAGCAAACCAATGTAATTTTTTTTAATTCTTTTGGTTCAGCTGTCTCACAGTTTATTTATCCGCCACGATTAGTAAGTTTGATATCTTTCGAAGATAGAGATATAGACAGATAGACATGTTTAGAGCCATAACGCATGTGCAGTTGTGTGTGGGTGTGTGTACGTGAGTGTGTGTGCGTGCAGATTTTTTCCCCCGTGCGCTTAAAGTTGATTTAATCCAGATTTTGCGCATTGCAAATACCATAATTATTATTGTTATTATTAAGACACGAGCGTTATTTGCATGCTTGACAAACAAATATAATTTTAACACACAAATGTAATGTACACACACACGCGCGCGCACACACACACACACACACACACACACACACACACACACACACACGCGAGCGCGCGCGCGCGCGCTCGCGCACGTCTAAAATTTCATGAACACTGCACGGAGTACAATTTAAAACATGCAAAAGGGAGAACCCACCCACCCACACCCACCCACCCACACACACAAAGGGCAAACTCAACACGAAGCAACAAAAACCCTGACTGACTGGCTGAAACCAATTTATTGTCAGATTAACTCAAGGTTGTACTGACAAACAACAAAAACCCACGCGCGTAAACGCACACACACGAACACACACACGCAAAAGCACATAAGCATTCAGGCGCGGAAGCGCGCGTGCACATACATGAGGTGAAGGGATGGGAAACACGCATTAACTCGTAAGCTATGAAGAAAGACAAAAGGACTTCTGAGAGATGCGCTTTGAGACCAGATTTGAACGCAGGAGAGTCTGTGAAGAGCGGAGCTGGGAGGGGAGGGAGTTCCAGACAAGGGGGGCTTGATAACTGAAAGAACGTTGGCCAAAGGATTTCAGTTTCATGTGGGGAAGCTTGAGAAGTTTATCACTGCTAGAGCGGAGAGTGCGAGAGGGTTGATAAGTGACATGTGTGTTGGAAAGATAAGCAGGCAATGTTTCATCAAAGTGTCGGAAGGCAAGTGTTGCGAGTTTATACTGAATGCGCGCATGAATGGGAAGCCAATGTAGTCTAACTAACAGAGGTGTAGTGTGGGTTCGTTTTGGACTTTTGGAAAACAAGTCTGGCTGCACATCTTGGACGTACTGAACGGATTGTATTCCAAAATTTCTTTGGGTTGTTCAGGTTATTTTGCAAATCATTGACTATTTCCTCTCTATGCGATTTTTTCTTTAGTCTAAGAAGTTCTTTATATTCTCTTCTTTTCTGTGCATATAATTCTCTGTCCCTGTCAAGATCTGCTTTCTTTTGAGTATACGTAAGATCGTCTTTATAAATATGTACATTGCATATTTTTCTCAAATTGTGTCGAACAATTTTCCTTTCATGTCTACATTCCTGATCAAACCGAACATGGTGTTTTTTGTCTCGAACAACAGATGTTTTCTTCATACATTCGCCAGCAAAATACAAGCATTCATTAAACTTACTAAGCGCTTCATTTATATTTCTTTGAATCAAAGACATGGCTTGGTGTGGTAAGTTCTTAGCATAGTCACATTGTATTTTATTTGTAAACTCAATTTTCTTTAGTTCGTCCCATTTATATCTTGTGAGTGTATAAGGTTTGGGTGCTTTTTTTTCTGAGATAGCATCAGACATGGATTCAATATACAAATCAACAGCTAAATGTTTTGATTCAATCATAGGTGAAATGTTCATAACCTTGCATTTGTGTGACAGATTTTTAGGAACAATAAAATAGTCTACAACACTGCATCCCATTTGTGAAATATATGTAAAACCGCATGGGAAATTTGCTGATTGCGGACCATTCAATATCAACAGATTGAATTCCTGACAAATGTTAATAAGAAACATCCCAAAAGCATTAACAACAGAGTCATTAGAACATCTTTTGTTGTCGTCATCTTTCTCATGTCCTTCATCTTCACTTCAAGTAACGTAACACCATTATAAATTTCGGTTTCCTCATAGTACGGTGAATTCTCTGGAGGAATATACTTTCCAACCAACAAGCAGTCTGTAGATGTACTAAACAGCTTGTGTGAAAGTTTTAATACAATTACATTATCAGATTCTACTTCCACACGTTGTACATATTCAGTGAGTTCTTTACGAACAAAACATATCAGACACCTTCACACCCGGTGACACAAACGACAAATGAGATTTTACACATGAACTAGAAAATGACTGAAGAAAAGTTTCAACAAGCAAAACAAAATCATACTGACATACGAATGATGATAAATCAAGTTCATTCATGATAGAATGTAAACCTTCAACATTGTAAGTAACAAATGACAAAAACGATTCTGTACATTTTTCATCGACTCTATTAGAGTTAAGAACGCATTCATGACTGTTTTCTGCATGTAATGTAATATCCACTTGATCTGGGCCATGGCCTAACCGCTATCTATTCTGAGTAGTTTTCTCCCTATTGATTCGCCCAGAATCCTTGTTCTGAGCAGATCTGGCTTGACCCAAGTTCCAGTCATAGGGCAGAGTACTCTTCCAGTCACAGGGCAGAGTACTCTGCTGTGAAGCAGAGCGATTGCGGGTTAGTAGGGGTGAATTCTGTGCCCAAGTGTTACCAGTTCGCCCTCCCCCTTCCCCTCCCTCCATTTCCGTCCCTCTCCCCACCACAAGGTACGGAGTGCTGTTGACCAGAAAGTGGAGATACTCTTCCAAAACCTCTCGTTCCCGAGGAGAGTGCTTGCTGACCAAGTGGTGTGCCATGGTCACCTGGTGTGTCGGGAAAGGACTGCTCAGTCTGTCGGTCATCTTGAGGGCTGGTAGACATTTCAACTGGACTCTCATCCACAGTCTGGTCACACACAGTCATGAGAGCACTGTCCTGGGCTTCTGGTACTCTTTCTGCCATCTGCGCATAGGAAGTGGCAGAGGGGGATGCGTGGGATTCTTGATGAATTCCATGATCATGACTGGGGCGTGTACGAAATCTTGGACCACCAACTTCCCTTTGGTGTAAAAGGCATATTTTCCTTGTTCTTTGTAGTGGGCCACAGTATCTCTTTGCTGTTTTGTCAGATCTGCCCCAATACGCAAACCGTTCAAACGCATCTGATTTTTCCCTTCCCTATCCCTTATGATCAGCATTGCATCTCTCCATCTCTGAAACTTTATAATCATTGGTCGTGGTCTATCCTTTCTGGATGATGTTAGACCTAATCGATGTGTCCGTTCAAAATCTGCCTCTATCCAGTCTTTTTGTTAAAAATGCCGTCTAAACGTGTCTACAACCTTTGAAACACATCTGTCAAAAGTTTCACCTGCTTCTTCTGCTATTCCATACAGCAGGAGGTTTGACCTTCTGGAGTAACGCTCTTGTCTTTCAATTTTACCCTCAAGCTTTTTAACTCTAGAATCAATATCCTTTTGTTCTTCTTCAATTCTTTTCACACTTTCATTATTTTGCCTGATAGCCACTTCTAGAGAAGATACTTTTTGTATCTGAGCAGTTTGTATTCACTGAATCGTCAAGTGCTTGGAACTTTTTCTCAAGCTCCTTCCTTTGAAAATTGACAGCTTCCAGAGTTTCAATCAGTTTGTTCAGTTTTCTTTCTAGACCTGAAGTGTGCCTATCCAGTTTGTCTTCCAGACTTTTCACAGAATCCTCAACAGAGGGGCCAGGCTGGGATTCAATGTCGCCACAAAGCAGCACCAGAAATCGCAGGTTGGGTCCGGGGAGAGAGGTCAGAGATGAAGTTTGCAGAAAAGACATTGTGGACAATGTCAAGACAAGACAAGACAAGACAAGACAAAATTCTTTATTTACGAGGATAATAGATAAGCACTAACGTGCTTTTTTACATCCAGTCCTCGCCCTGAGTAGGGACTACAACATGCAGTGAAATCAATTAATGTAAGAAATCAAAGAAGCAAGCAAAGCGGTCATGTAATCAATAGAGGAACATCAAATGAAAATAGAAGATAAATGAAAACAAAACAAAAAATAAGAATAATAATAAACAAAACAACAACAAAAAATAATAATAAAAAAAAAAAAAAAAAAAAATGAGAATAACAATAATGAAGAGGAAGGAGAGAGCGGGGGTTGGGAGTGAGGTGGGCTGGGGAAACATATGTAAGTGTACTACAACGTACACGATTGGCATGTATGAAAACAGACAGTGAAGTGAATATGACAAAGTGTGTACATATTTTTGAACACACAAATACACGCACGTTCGCACGCAGAGAGAGAGAGAGAGAGAGAAGAGAGAGAGAGAGAGAGAGAGAGAGAGAGAGAGAGAGAGAGAGAGAGAGAGAGCGAGAGAGAGAGAGAGAGACAGTAAATGAACATGACAAAATATGTACGGAATTCGGAACATACACACGCACACATGCACAGACAGAGACAGAGAGAGAGAGAGAGAGAGAGAGAGAGAGAGAATGAGAGAGGCAGAGAGAGAGAGAGAGAGAGAGAGAGAGAGAGAGAGAGAGAGAGCGGCAAGAGAGAGAGAGAGAGAGAGAGAGAGAGAGAGAGAGAGAGAGAGAGAGAGAGAGAGAGAAAGAGTGAAAAAAGGGGACAACATATAATCATTTTTCATAAGATTATATCCATATGCACACATATATATAACCACACACACACATATGCATACACACACACACACAAACACACACACACACACACACATATATATATATATATATATATATATATATATATATATATATATATCCATATATATACATATACACACATACATGTACATACATACATACACGCACACACATACACATACATGCGCACACGTACATATATACATACACACATACATACATACATACAAACATACTACATACATACACACACATTGGTGATATATATATATATATATATATATATATATTGAATTATAAACAAAGCTTGCTCTTATGTCTTAGATTGAAGAAATAGGGGGAGATACGCATTCATATCTGCAGTGGTAGATGATTCTGCCTAACTAACAGTATGTGCATGAGTGGGTGAATGGGGAAAAATAAAATAAATGCTTCTCAAAATGAGCCTTCAGCAAGCTTATATTCTCCAAGAGGAGACATCCTCCAATAGGGAGGGAAACTCACTAACATATAACTCCTGGTCATATACCGATATTTCGAAACTTGGTGGTTTCTCCTCAGTGACCGCGGAAAGTGGTAATTTGACTCCTCTGCCTTTTCAGTTTTAAGAAGAATGCAATCCCAGAAAAGGTTGGTGTGCAATACCGTAGTATGTTTGTTGAGTTTTCAAAAAAACCAACCAAAGGTGCCATCTAAGAAGCAAAAGAAAATCATAAAAGAGCAAAACAAACTACATTTTCTTGTGAAAAATAGAAAATATAAAACGATATCCTCTAAGACACAAGTGCTGAGGGCTAGTTCTTGGAATGAATCCGCAAGGGACTAAAAATACAACAAACTAATAAATTCCAAGGATAAGTACCGCACCGTTCCAGCAACTTACAGAGCAGCTTGGTGTTGCAATGACTGCAAGAAATATTGAATTATAAAATTACATATTTCTTCAATCTAAGACATAAGAGCAAGCTTTGTTTATAATTCAATATTTCTTGCAGTCATTGCAACACCAAGCTGCTCTGTAAGTTGCTGGAACGGTGCGGTACTTATCCTTGGAATTTATTAGTTTGTTGTATTTTAGTCCTTGCGATTCATTCCAAGAACTAGCCCTCAGCACTTGTGTCTTAGATCTAGAGGATATCGTTTTATATTTTCTATTTTTCACAAGAAAATGTAGTTTGTTTTGCTCTATTATGATTTCTTTTGCTTCTTAGATGGCACCTTTGGTTGGTTTTTTGAAAACTCAACAAACATACTACGGTATTGCACACCAACCTTTTCTGGGATTGCATTCTTCTTAAAACTGAAAAGCAGAGGAGTCAAATTACCACTTTCCGCGGTCACTGAGGAGAAACCACCAAGTTTCGAATATCGGTATATGACCAGGAGTTATATGTTAGTGAGTTTCCCTCCCTATTGGAGGATGTCTCCTCTTGGAGAATATAAGCTTGCTGAAGGCTCATTTTGAGAAGCATTTATTTTATTTTTCCCATTCACCCACTCATGCACATACTGTTAGTTAGGCAGAATCATCTACCACTGCAGATATGAATGCGTATCCCCCTATTTCTTCAATCTAAGACATAAGAGCAGCTTTGTTTATAATTCAATATTCTTTCCAGTCATTGCAACAGCAAGCTGCTCTGTAAGTTGCTGGAACGGTGCGGTACTTATCCTTGGAATTTATTAGTTTGTTGTATTTTAGTCCCTTGCGGATTCATTCCAAGAACTAGCCCTCAGCACTTGTGTCTTAGAGGATATCGTTTTATATTTTCTATTTTACACAAGAAAATGTAGTTTGTTTTGCTCTTTTATGATTTTCCTTTGCTTCTTAGATGGCACCTTTGGTTGGTTTTTTGAAAACTCAACAAACATACTACGGTATTGCACACCAACCTTTTCTGGGATTGCATTCTTCTTAAAACTGAAAAGGCAGAGGAGTCAAATTACCACTTTCCGCGGTCACTGAGGAGAAACCACCAAGTTTCGAAATATCGGAAAATGACCAGGAGTTATATGTTAGTGAGTTTCCCTCCCTATTGGAGGATGTCTCCCTCTTGGAGAATATAAGCTTGCTGAAGGCTCATTTTGAGAAGCATTTATTTTATTTTTCCCCATTCACCCACTCATGCACATGCTGTTAGTTAGGCAGAATCATCTACCACTGCAGATATGAATGCGTATCTCCCCCTATTTCTTCAATCTAAGACATAAGAGCAAGCTTTGTTTATAATTCAATATTTCTTGCAGTCATTGCAACACCAAGCTGCTCTGTAAGTTGCTGGAACGGTGCGGTACTTATCCTTGGAATTTATTAGTTTGTTGTATTTTAGTCCCTTGCGGATTCATTCCAAGAACTAGCCCTCAGCACTTGTGTCTTAGAGGATATCGTTTTATATTTTCTATTTTTCACAAGAAAATGTAGTTTGTTTTGCTCTTTTATGATTTTCTTTTGCTTCTTAGATGGCACCTTTGGTTGGTTTTTTGAAAACTCAACAAACATACTACGGTATTGCACACCAACCTTTTCTGGATTGCATTCTTCTTAAAACTGAACAGGCAGAGGAGTCAAATTACCACTTTCCGCGGTCACTGAGGAGAAACCACCAAGTTTCGAAATATCGGTATATGACCAGGAGTTATATGTTAGTGAGTTTCCCTCCCTATTGGAGGATGTCTCCCTCTTGGAGAATATAAGCTTGCTGAAGGCTCATTTTGAGAAGCATTTATTTTATTTTTCCCCATTCACCCACTCATGCACATACTGTTAGTTAGGCAGAATCATCTACCACTGCAGATATGAATGCGTATCTCCCCCTATTTCTTCAATCTAAGACATAAGAGCAAGCTTTCTTTATAATTCAATATTTCTTGCAGTCATTGCAACACCAAGCTGCTCTGTAAGTTGCTGGAACGGTGCGGTACTTATCCTTGGAATTTATTAGTTTGTTGTATATATTTTATATATTATATATATATATATATTATATATATATATATATATATATATATACTGTTCAAACAAAGAAACGCAAAATGAAATTTTGCCACCTGGGGTGGACCATACAGTTGAGAACACGCCAAAAACCGCCCTGATGTATGTCTTGAACGTCGACGTGCTAGTATAACATTGATTCGGGTTTGTCACTATGTGCACGTGCGTGTTGTGGGCCAGGTGCGACAGTGCAAACTTTGGGTTGTGCTTCTGTTGTTTCGCCTGCAAAGCATGCCCAACTCAGTGGTGAACACAACACACCATGGTCATAGTGCAGTATAAAAGCCGGGTCATTTTGGCAACCGGCAGGCACACCGTACCAAAAAACAGCATGCCACGTTTGACCCCAGCAGAGAGAGAAAACCCCCTGGGTCGTTTGCAGTTGGTCAGAGTGCAACTGATGTGGCCCATGCTTTGATGTCTCCCCAGTACCATATGCCGACTTTGGACTCGCTTCCAGAGGACAGGGTCATCAGCTGATGCCCCGAGGTCAGGCAGTCCTCATATCACAACGCCAGCCAGGACCGCTTTATACGGCTCAGACATCTCCGCAATCGCTTCCTGCCGGCCTCGTCCACTGTCCAGGCATGCGCTGGTGTCCGTCGCATCTCCGACCAGACTGTCCGGAACAGGCTGCATGCTGCTGGGCTGAGGGCTTACAGGCCCCTACGTGGCAACGTAATGACGGGGCGCCATCGACAGACCAGACTGCAATGGGCTACGCAACACAGACACTGGACACTGAGGAACCTTTGGCGACACGTCTGGTTCTCGGATGAGTCACAGTTTCTGCTGCAGCGCCATGACAGGAGGCGAAGGGTTTACGCCGGGTTAATGAACGCAACCAGCAAAAACTGCGTCGACGAGGCACCTCCGCATGGTGGCGGCAATGTCATGGTATGGGGGGCCATCAGCAACACAGGCAGGAGCCAGCTGGTGCGCGTGGAAGGTCACCTGACAGCCCAGCAGTACGTCCAGGTCATTGTTCAGCCACACGTCCTGCCTCTAATGGCCACTCCCAGGGCCGTGTTCCAGCAGGACAACGCCAGGCCCCACACAGCACGCCTGACCACAGCCTTCTTTACCGCCAACACATCAACACCCTGGCTGGCCCTCTCTTTCCCGGATTTGAATCCTATTGAGCACGTTTGGGACGTTTTGGACAGACGCCTGAGAGTGAGGGCCAACGCCCCAGCGACTCCAAATGAACTGTCCGGGCATTGCAGGCCGAGTGGGCGGCCACCCCAAAAGCAGACAATCAGGAACATTATTGCTTCATTCCCCCGCAGATGCCAGGCTACCATTGCAGCCAGAGGGGGTCACACCCGTTACTGACTTTGGAAGCGGCCTGGCGATTTCCCTGAGGGTCTGGGGCTGGTTCTTTACCACAGCATTACAGGGGAGACTTCTGTCCTACTGATGACTGTTTTTGTCATTTTCACATTAAACGTGTTGTCACACTGAGCTTCAATAAATTGTGTTTCAAATCGGCAGCTTGGCATTTTGCGTTTCTTTTTTTGAACAGTATATATATATATATTATATATATCAAGATACTTGATACATGAAAAAAAAGAAGAAAAAAATTTTTAGAAAAGACAAATTGGTTAAGTACATGAAAATGGGATGATTTATGCTTTTGAGATTACTTGGTATTACTTATGGTTTTTTATTTTATTTTTATTTATGTTTTTTTATATTATTTTTTACCGCAGAAGATGGGTAAGGTAAGTGTTTTTGAAAGTTGTGGTACAATGGATTTGTTTGATGTATTCTGGATGGGATTTCCCACAAAGATGTTCCCGAGTACGTTAGACTTGATTTAAATAGGTCATTTTGGGGATTGGGATATGGAGTTTGGTGGGAGTTTCTCGACGAGACTTTTGAGAATCGTCTCATTAAAGTTGTTGGGCATTCCGGTCAGATCTTGTGTATCATTAGCCCTTTGTTGTATTTGAGTCTCTGGCTGAATGGAAGAATGTGAAGATGTTTATAATCAGAGCTTTCGAGGTAGTTTTCTTCAGAAGGATTAGTTTGAGCGCTCGTTCATGTAGGCTGAACAATGGTTTTAGTGTGTTTGCACTTGCAGAATCCCATATAGTCGATGCATAATCAACATGAGACTGAATATGAGCATGGAAAAAAAAGTTTTTGTGAATGAAGGTCAAGAAAGTGTTTGATTTTGGTGAGCTGATAGACTTTCTGGGAGAGCTTTTTGCATAGTAACGTTATGTGGGGATTCCAGCTGAGACTATTGTCAATTATTAGTCCTAATACTTTATGATGAGTGACTTGTTCCACAAGTACATTATTGAGGTGTATAGGAGGGAAATCATTGGTGAGCTTTTGTCTTTTTTGCCTAGTTGTAATGTACATGAGTTTTGTTTTTTGAGGGTGAAGTGACATATGATTTAGTTCGGTCCATTTTACAAGGTCGTTGGTACTCTCTTGCAAATGTTTTGAAAGACTGGAAGGATCATTATGGTGGTGTGAATTGTGGTGTCATCTGCAAAGAGGTCGCATGTAGACCTCACATGTAGGGGTAGGTCATTAATGTAGATTGAGAAGAGTAGCGGGCCTAAAATGGAGCCTTGTGGAACGCCATACTTAAGGTTGTTATAGAAGAGACGCCGTCCCCGATTAAGACGCATTGTTGTCGTTTTGTGATGTATGATTTCAGAAGGATAAGGGCGGATTTGAAAGACCGTATATCTCCAGTTTTCGAATAAGGAGATTGTGGACAATGACATCGAATGCTTTTTTAAAATCAACGAATAAGACACCACAATATCTGTTGTTATTAATATTATTAAGCCACACATCTACAAGATTTATTAATGCAGAATGGCAGGAATGTTTCTGTCTGAAACCAGACTGTCCGGGATGGAGCAAATCGTACTTGTTGAAGTGATGAAGGATGTGTTTATTTAAATGCTTTTTTAGAGGTTTGGTAAGGATAGATAAGATTGATATTGGTCTGTAGTTTGAAGGATCAGTATTATCACCAGATTTATGAATGGGTATAACTTTTGCTTTTTTGAACGCACTAGGAAAATAACATTCATCTATGCACAGATTAAAGATATACGTTAACGTGTCAGTTATAACTGGAGCCGAGAGTTTCAGAATTTTGCCATCTATGCCATCTAGTCCACGTGTTCTTGACTGTTTGAGATGAAGTAGGTACTGATACACCTCGTGCACAGTTATGAGTGGAATGTGTAGTTCAGACGTGATTTTTTTGTCGTGACAAATTGATGGAGTTCTTTAAGTTCATTAGAGCTTGAATGATCAGTAGTAACAACTGTATCTGGAATGGTAGAGAAGTGAGTGTTAAGTTGTTCAGCAGAAATACCTTTGATAACAGTTGATTTTGAAGAAGAACTGTTGTTGTTAAGTGGTTTATTGCTTGCCAACCAGTTTTGGATTTTGTTTGGAAGTTAATAACTCGCGATAGTATTTAGTTTTTTCCCTGCGCTTCTGAGAGTTTATTGCATTTCTTAGTGATCTTGATTCTTCTTCATAGCACGTTCTTTCAAAAGGTCTCTAAGGTAGCATGCCTCCTGTAATTCTTTCGTGTACCACGGTGGTTTGGGAATATGCTTTACTCTGATTGTTTTTAACGGAGCATGTCTGTTATAGACTTCTGTAAAAATTTCGATCCAAAAGTCAATCGCTGAATCTGGATCAGCATATTGTATACTGTAGAAAAAAGAAACACCCGAAGGTGCTGGGGAGGACCCAGAGAAGCACTGTCTTCGCTGCCTTTAGAGCAGTCCTGTACCACCATTGGAGGCCTGCGCTGTGTTGACGATGGGTACAGGCACGCACAGGACATCCATTAAAATATCAAGGGACATAACTGCTCCTGAACAGAGGTAAATTAGACTACAGGATGCAGCTCATAACAGCCTTAAAGTAGCATCCCCATGGGTGTACCAGCCCGTATTTCATGACTGCAGAGCCCACCGGCGAAAAACACCACCCTCCAGCTGCCGAGCACACCCCACAGACCCAACCACCCCTGCCCACGGACAGACGAAGACAGCACCACTCCAGACACAGCCAAGCTTTCGCCATACGGTCTTATGTGCCCTCAAGAGAGAATCCAAAGTTGTAGTCTTTCCCACTGTCAACAGGACTTTCCCTGTGGTTAGTGGGTCTTTCCTCACCGTCACTGGACCTTTCTCCAGGTCAGCCTGGTTAAGGCAAAGAAGAAAAAGAAACACCCGAAGGTGCTGGGGAGGACCCAGAGAAGCACTGTCTTCGCCTGCCTTTAGAGCAGTCCTGTACCACCCTTGGAGGCCTGCGCTGTGTTGACGATGGGTACAGGCACGCACAGGACACTCCATTAAAATATCAAGGGACATAACTGCTCCTGAACAGAGGTAAATTAGACTATAAGATGCAGCTCATAACAGCCTTAAAGTAGCATCCCCATGGGTTGTACCAGCCCGTATTTCATGACTGCAGAGCCCACCGGCGAAAAACACCACCCTCCAGCTGCCGAGCACACCCACAGACCCAACCACCCCTGCCCACGGACAGACGAAGACAGCACCACTCCAGACACAGCCAAGCTTTCGCCATACGGTCTTATGTGCCCTCAAGAGAGAATCCAAAGTTGTAGTCTTTCCCACTGTCAACAGGACTTTCCCTGTGGTTAGTGGGTCTTTCCTCACCGTCACTGGACCTTTCTCCTTCTGTAAAAATTTCGATCCAAAAGTCAATCGCTGAATCTGGATCAGCAATATTGTATACTGTATTAAGTTCTGAGTTCATTAAATCAAGCAAAAGTTTTGTTCGTTAAATTTTGAGAAGCAACGATAGGTTATGGTTTTGTGGCCTGGTTTTGGAATTTTCACTCCATGTTTAGACCATGTAACACACACTGGGTAATGATCACTAGAAGAGAAGACTGGTACACAAGCTTCTAGTATGTTATTTTCATTTGAGATATAGATATGGTCAATGATTGTCTTTGAAGTTGGTGTTACTCTGGTGGGTGTTTTGATAATCTGATGTAAATTCAACACACTTATCGTTTGGCTCCATTGGCTGTTTGATTTCAAAAGATCTACATTGAAATCACCGAGTAAAACAATCTCTTTACATTCTAAGGAAACTGCGTCCATCATAGTAACAAATTTATCAGTCCAGCTGACTCTTTCTGCTGGGTTCCGATAGCAAAACCCGATTAAAATGGATCGTGATTTGTTCAGTGTGATTTGTATCCACACTGCTTCTACGTCATGCTGTTCTAGGTGGGAAAGCCTCTTGAAGTTGAGAGATTCACTGACATACACTAGAAGACCTGTCTCTTTGTCTTTAGTAGGGTCTTTTCGAACGATATTATAACCTGGGACTGCTACATCTTTATCACTAATGTAGGTATTTAGTCTTGATTCGGAGAGACCCAGAACATGGGGTGAGAGTTGGATATCTTTCTGTTCAATAGCACAATACATATTTGTTGGGGTAATCAGAGGCAAGACATCATACTCATGATGATTTGCACGTACCTGTCCGCATCCATCCACACAGAGAGTCATGAACACACAGAATGGGGCAGCGAACAGGATGAGAGCTGACAGTATAATGCAGACACAAAACACTGCAATGTCCAGACCGCTACACACGTCACCCGCTGTCATCTCATTTTCATTGCACTGCAGAGAGAGAGAGAGAGAGAGAGGAGAGAGAGAGAGAGAGAGAGAGAGAGAGAGAGAGCGAGCAACGCTAGATTCCTAAAACTTTCAGTGCAGACGCATAGGAATCGACTCAACAGCACAAATAAATTACTTATTAAAAGAAAAAAAACCCAACAACAACAACAACAACAAAAACGAAACAAAACAATAAACCGACTTTGAATTTTAGCTGCCACGCTCTGCTCTTAATTGTGTATACAGATCGCTCCTCTTGAAGTCTACCCAACATGAGAAAATCCTCGGTTTTGTTCAACACTACACACATACACAAACGTGCGCACGCAAGCACGCGCACACACATCTTAGTTCTCGATAAAGAGCTTATGATTGTGTCATTTCCTTGCAAAATCAACATAGTTCATATTCATTTTCATTTTGGACTGGTAGCGGCCCTCAACACTGGACTGGTAGCGGCCCTCAACACTGGAATGGTAGCGGCCCTCAACACTGGACTCGTAGCGGCCCTCAACACTGGAATGGTAGCGGCCTCAACACTGGACTGGTAACGGCCCTCAACATCGGACTGGTAACGGCCCTCAACATTGGACTGGTAACGGCCCTCAACATTGGACTGGTAACGGCCCTCAACACTGGACTGGTAACGGCCCTCAACATTGGACTGGTAACGGCCCTCAACACTGGACTGGTAACGGCCCTCAACACTGGACTGGTAACGGCCCTCAACATTGGACTGGTAACGGCCCTTAACATTGGACTGGTAACGGCCCTCAACACTGGACTGGTAACGGCCCTCAACACTGGACTGGTAACGGCCCTCAACATTGGACTGGTAACGGCCCTCAACATTGGACTGGTAACGGCCCTCAACATCGGACTGGTAACGGCCCTCAACACTGGACTGGTAACGGCCCTCAACATTGGACTGGTAACGGCCCTCAACATTGGACTGGTAACGGCCCTCAACATTGGACTGGTAACGGCCCTCAACACTGGACTGGTAACTGCCCTCAACATTGGACTGGTAACGGCCCTTAACATTGGACTGGTAGCGGCCCTCAACATTAAACTGGTAACGGCCCTCAACATTGGACTGGTAGCGGCCCTCAACATTGGACTGGTAGCGGCCCTCAACATTGG
>JAFLJL010014511.1:31533-48503 GCA_018398815.1 Conus ventricosus | reverse complement strand
GGGTGTGTGTGTGTGTGTGTTGTGTGTGTTTCGTTTCTCTCTTCTGCTTCCTCTCCTGCTCTCTGTCTCCAGTCTCTTTGTCTTTGTCTCTAGCCCTGTCTCTGTCTCTGTCTGTCGTCTGTCTGTCTGTCTCTCTCCTCTCTCTCCTCTCCTCTCTCTCTCTCTCTCTGTTTCCAGCAGAAGTAGTGTAGTGGAAAAGGTTATCCACACACACACACACACACACACACACACACACACACGCACGCACGCACGCACGCGCACGCACACACACACACACACACACACACACACACACACACACACACACACACACACACACACACACACACACGCTGCTCGCTCGCACGCACGCACGCACGCACGCACGTAGAGAAACAACTCGTCATCATGTAGCCCCTATACATTTGCCGCGCCATCTGTTAAGTTTCCTCAATGTCATAAATCCAAATACCACCCATTCCCACTCCACCACCTACACAATCACAGCCAACCGCGTCCTGTGAGGTCGCCATAAGGCCTTTGTCCGACGCTGCAAGAGTGATGAATTCCAGAGATAACGCAGCTGGTGCATCGACTGACTGTTAAAAAAACTACGGGTTCCGCGTGGGCTAAAAGGACGGATCATGCATTTAATTTTTCTTTATTTAATTTTTGTGAAAAATGCTCAATGATGCCAGAGTGGCATCAGTCGGATATTTGATCTGTAATGCACCAAACTACCCAAAAGCGCCGAGAACAATTGTGTGGACGACAAAAATATACTGAGAGGCAATGAAAACGCAATCCCTATTTCGTCCCCGAAAAATGTCTCCTCAGCCAAAATAATGTGAATTATGCACGAGGCATGCAACCTAGCACGCGTATGTTGTATATGCGACGATCTGTATTGACAGGCACAGTTGGGTTTCATGACGTCATGAGTAAACCACTCCAACACATCTTTTACTGATAACTGCAAAACACGTGCAACACAGGCATACTGTGATTGCGTGCAAACAGCCCATGACTGTCCCCTATAAAAACACACATGGCGTTTTACTGACACTCGTACGCACCATGCCGCGGTTAACTACAGACCAGAGAAATCAAGCCATTGGCATGCTGAGGGCAGGCACTGCTCACATCAGGGCCGCACAACATTTCAATGTACACCCATCAACCATAACCCGTCTTGCGACTCGGCACCAAAACACTGGAAGTGTAAACGACCGTCCACGCCCAGCGTCCAACGTGTGACGACGGCACGACAGACCCGCTACATTGTCACGCAGCACCTCCGAATCGTTTCCAGCCAGCTGCACAAACAGCCCGCAACACTATCGGGACTAGAGAAAGACCAATCAGCAGCCGTACTGTGCGTCGGCGTCTGGCAGCAGCAGGGCTACGGGCACGTCGACCATACCAACGTCAGATCTTAACCCATCGCCATCGACTAGCACGCCAGCGATGGGCTGCCGCAGTGGCTTTCTGGGGAACAGGGTTTGGGGGAATGTTGTTTTTTTCGGATGAATCCCCGTTCAATGTCTCTTTCCCGGATGGCCGTGATCGTGTGTATCGACGTCAGGTGAACGTTTTGCGCAACCCTGTGTCATTGAGCGAGATCGTTATGGGGGTGAGGGTAATGGTCTGGGGTGCCATAAATGCTCAATTTCGATCGGAGCTTGTGTTTGTGCCAGGCAACTTGACGGCAAGGCGTTATATTGACACTGTTCTTGAGCCAGTTCTTCTTCCTCTCTGGAGACAGCATGGTGGCAACAGACTAGTGTTTCAGCAGGACAATGCTCGACCCCACACAGCCGTTCTCACACGAAATTTCCTTCGGGACAGCAATGTGGATGTCATGCAGTGGCCCTCCGTGTCCCCAGACATGAATCCCATTGAACATTTGTGGGACGAACTTGGACGACGTGTGCAAGGTCAGCAGAATCCCCCAACTACCGTTGCTGAGCTCACCCAAGCATTGCAGCATCACTGGAACGTGATACCGATCCGTATCATCCGTCGTTTGTGCGCTTCAATGCCCCGACGTTTGCAAGCTTGTGTTCGTGCTCAAGGGGGACACACCAAATATTGACAGTGTATTCCTTCTGTCGCGCCTAAATGGGCTTCACTTCAGCGAATGTGCACCTGTTTTAGGCAAACTAATGTACAGTGGTCGCACTTTTGTCACACGTATTTGCTTTGATGTGTGTTTGTTTCATTTCAATAAAATTGTCAGTTGACAATGGAATTGCGTTTTCTTTGCCTCTCAGTATAGGTTAAAATAGGTTTCTGCCAGACATTCCCCGTCTTTTTCTCGAATTCCTCCGGTTTTTTTAATAGTTTTTTTTGGTTTTCTTCGTCATCATTATCGTCTTTCTGTCTCTTCCAAAGTCTTATGTTTCTCGCCTTTAACACCCCCCCCCCCCACTCTTGTCTGTCTGTCAGTCTCTCTGTCTGTCTCTCTGTCTGTCTGTCTGTCTGTCTGTACAGGGATGACGGCCTCGCTGCGCTGAACGACAACCCTAGAAACATTGAAAATAAGAAAAAAGAACTGTGTAAAATCTTCCAAAACCAAAATCTAAAAATCACTATAGAAGCAAATAAAAAGATACAGTCCCCCCAGCACCTTCGGGTGTTTCTTTTTCTCCTCCTATTATGACTTTAGAGCAGTCCTGTACCACCCTTGGAGGCCTGCGCTGTGTTGATGATGGGTACAGGAACTACTTAGATAACGCGAACGTAGCAATGATGACATCAGTCAGTTAACCAAACAATGAAATGACACCAGTCAATTAATCAAACAATGAATTGACATCAGTCAATTAACCAAAATCAGTCAATTAACCAAACAATGAAGTGACATCATCAATTAACCAAACAATGAAGTGACATCAGTCAATTAACCAAACAATGAGGTGACATCAGTCAATTAACCAAACAATGAAGTGACATCAGTCAATTAACCAAACAATGAAGTGACATCAGTCAATTAACCAAACAATGAAGTGACATTGGTACTTCGCTCTTTGACAAAACCGGATGTCATAGTTTTCGTGGTTGTGTTGTTGTTGTTTTGTTTTGTTTTGTTTTTTTTACAGGAGGAAGTCTACATCCCAAACAAGTTTTGGATGTCATGAGACACGGGGCCAACACTACTCTCTGTGATGCTCAGTGGCGCAGAAGGGGACGTGCCAGTTTGCCGCGTGCCAGATTGCCGAACACCCGACGTCGCCGCGCTTTTAAAACGAGGAGGTTTGTAAGGAGGAGGAAACTAACGGGAATTATCACTCGATGAAGCTGTGTCCCAGTCTACTCCCGTCTGATCGATGATCTCATCAAAATAAAGGCCGTAGCGAAGCTATGGGGTTGATGCCGAAGGCTGAAGAAACGTAAGCCCGAAGGGCTGAGAGAGTGCTCAAAAGTCGGCAAGCTGGCACGCGGCAAACTGGCACGTACGTTTTCTTCATAATGGCCCTTCTTATTGATGTATTAATCCAAGGGTGACTATGTTTGCGAGCCGTAGATTTACTCGGGATTCGATTTTCGATGATAGCATGTATTTTCTCTTTGGGGTAGGCCCAAAATTTCTCCACATATGTTTTAATTTCTTTGTCATCTTCTACGTCTCTGCCAGCGGGTGAAGATCTTTTTTCATTCCGTTGATGTCGGCCTTCTTCCACAGATAGATTTTTCTTTTTGTTGGCCGTGGTCTTTGCGGGGTAAGAGTGTTTTTTCCTTCTATTCTGATTTCTGAAATTTCTGTCTTTGTGTCTTCTTTGCCCTCTTCCTTCTCCCCCCCCCCCCCCCCCCCCCTCTTCTTCACCCCTCCCCTTCCTCCATCTCCGCTTTTTCCTCTCCTACCCTGTCCCCCCCCCCCCCCTCTCTCCTCTTCCGCCCTCCCACCTTATTCCATCCCGCACCCTGTCCTCCTCCTCCTCCTCCCGTCCCAAACCCTCCCCCTCTCCCTCCCCCCCCCGTAGGCACGTTGTACACCTGCCGTCGCGGGGCATTGCGGCTGACTAGGCCTCGTTCGCGTGAAGAGATTGTCTGCTCCTTTGATTGGCTGCCGACGAGGGGCTGGACGCCTTGAGCTGTCAATCATTCGCATTAAGCTCCACCTCCGCCACGCGAGTGAAGTGGGAACGGGTGGATAACTGTGTGTGTGGTGTGTGCGTGTGTGTGTGTGTGTGATCATGTGAGTGTTTTGTTGGAGACATCGCATGCATCTCAAAACACGGAGATGTAATACTCAAAGCGGACCTACTCATTTTGGTGTTATTGTTTGTCAACGATAAAATTTTATATAAACCTATCTCTATCCATAAACGAACCGAGAACACACGCACGCACGCGCACACACACACACACACACACACACACACACACACATACACACACACACACACACACACACACTTGAAAAAGTACTGGGGAAAAAATGAAATAAATAACGTTTCCAAACTTTTTCCCATCCTAGGCCAAGCGTCCCCCGTGGGGAACGGCGCAGGGGTTTCCTTTTCCCCTTCGAGGGGAAGGGGAAAAGGGGGGCTCAGCAACTGTTCAGAGGGCAGTGTTTTGTTTTGTGTTTTGGGTGTGTGTGGTGTGGGGTTTTTGTGTGTTTGTGGTGTGTGGGTGTGTGTGTGTGTTTTCGCACGCGCCCCGTGTGTTTGTGTGTGTTGTGGTGTGAGCCCCCACGTGTTTGGCTAATCAAAAAATTTGAACGGGAAAATCCCCCCTTTCACCACACCCCCCCACACACGGGGATTTTTTGCCCTTCTTTCTCCCCCCCCCCCCACTCACTCTCTCCTCTCTCTTTTCCTCTCTCCCCTCTCTTTCTCTCTCTCCCCCCCCCCCCCTTTTTTTCCCCCATCCCCCCTTTTCCCCATGTAAAATTTCCCGGGCATCAGGTGTTGTTTTGTTTGTTTTTTAAACCCGTTTTTCTTGGAAATTGGTTGTTAATTGCTGTAAAGTCAACGAAAATTTATGACGCAATTAAAATGACAATTTAAATACATGACGAAAATAATAAAATTTAAAAAGAAAGGGACCCAAAAACCCAAAAAAGGGGCCGGGATTTGTCCCCAGCCCAAATTTTTATTTTTTTAAAACATATTTTTCCCCTCCGTAGTGTTACTATGGGGGAAAGGGCTGACTTTTAATCAAAAAGGGGGAAAGATTTTTCACTTTTAAATGGGGGATGCTTTTTAAAGACGGTACCAGCGGAAAATGTGGCGGGAAAAATATTATTTTTATAAAATTGTTGTGAATGCTATGTCCCCGAAAAGGATTTAAAAAACCTCCTGAAAAATATTTAAAAATTCCAATAGTAAAAATCGCATGTGTGTGGGTTTTCTAAAATTTTATTGATGTGAACACTGTATTATAAAAAACACGAAATTTTAATTTTTTGGGTTTTAGATAAACCGGGGGCGTCAAAACCGAATTTTAAGTTTTCCCCTAGGGGATTTTTGGTGAAATTTTTTCTCCGGGATTCAATAGGGTTTACTGTGCTTTTATAATCTGCGGTTTTTTTTCTTTGGGATTGCTGTCTTTATAAAATCGGGGTTCTCCCTGGGGAAAAAACTGTGCCTTTGAATTTGCTTTTTCTTTTTTCGATAGTTGGGAACGTAAAAAAATTGTGCTTGCGTTTTAAACCCCTGTTTCTTTTTCCCATCCTTGTGTTTTGTGAACGGTTTGGGGTTTACCCGTGGGGGGACCTTGGTTACCTCTTCGTCTTTTTTTTAAAATGCTGAAAATTGTGGCGTGGGAACTGGGGAACTAAATTTCGTTATTGTATATGTGAATACTGTGGACGGCGCCGGCGAGATTGTAAAATTAATATTAAGAAACGAGTAGGGAAAACCTGATATATGATGATTGAAGTTCTTATTTTATTGATTAAAAATTTGACGTGCATTAAATCTGTTTTTCTATGAAAGGGCTTTTTATTGATTTGGTAACGATTTCATATTGATGGTTCAGGAAAGCATAATTAAAAAGAAAAAAAATTTCAAACTCGTGTGCTGCCGGGCTATCCATGTACGTAGGGGGTGGGTGTGTTAAATAATTATTACCCCAAATTCCAAAACTTTTGAGACGAGACCCGACAACAAAATACCCCACCGCACACCCCCCCCCTTTAACTCTGGTGCCCCCCCGAAAAACAACAGTACATTGATTTTTATTTTTTTATTACTCCATGCCCATTGTTTGATTTAAATTTTTGCGGGAAAATTTTAGCATTGTTACCGATTGTTTTTTTTCTTTCCCCCCAAAAACCCTAAAACCTTTTTTCTTTGTTTATTTTCTATTTTTGTTTTTGGTTTGGGGTTTTAAAAATACAAATTTTTTTTTTAAAGAGTAAATTGCCAAAAATTTTTGTTTGAAAAAAAAAAAATCCTTTTGGGGAATTTAAATATTTTTTTGGGGACGGGGTTTTTTAAACTTTTTTTGCTTGTATAGCAATTTTTTAAATATTTGATCCACTATGTGTGTTTTGGGGTTTAAACAGGACTTTAATTTCATTTTTTTAAAAGAGGGCACAGAAGGCTAAGGAAAAAGTCCTTGTACCTCGGGGAAACAGGCCAAATTTTCGCTAAATATTTACAACGAAAAAGGAAATTGGGGTTCTGGGGGGAAAAAGATCGTTGGCCTAAGTTAAACAATGAAATTCCCCAACATGGAAAGAGGGGGAAAGAATGCGATTGAAAGAATTTCATTTGAGAGTACAGGAAAAGAGAAACTAAAAGAGGCAATACAAGGGGAAACTAAAAGAAGCAGTACAAAGGGAAATAAAAGAGAGGGGGAAAAAAGAGCGGAGGAAACAAAAAGAATGCAGGGGAAACAAAGAAAATGCAAGAGGTAGGGGAAACAAACGAATACATTTAAAAAAAATAACCCCAGCAGAGTGCAGCCCTCAGGACAGGCCCGGAGATTTAAAGGTTTTGGGTTTTCCCAGGTGTAACGCCCCCCCCCAAAACGTTTCCTAAGTTCCCCCCTTTTAAAGAAAGAACTGATGAAAAGACAGTTACTTGTTTCTTTTTAAAAACCCATGCCGTTCCTTGGATGGTCTGAGAGTTTGTGGGAAACATACCTGCCCTGAAATTACTTGGGGTTCCCTTTAACTCCTACCCCCAAGCCCTTGCTAAAAAATAATGTTGTGTCTTACGAGCTTTTGAAAGAGAGTTTGCAAAAAAAAAATTTAAAAGTACCCCAGAGGGTTTTTCGAAAGCGTTTCCGTGAACTAAAAAAAACCCTAAAGGGGAACCCTTTTTCGAAAACCTTTTGCAGTTAAAACTTGGCGTTTGTTTAAACCTTTTGGGTTTCCTTTTTGTCAAAAATTGATAAGTTTTTTTTGAAGATTTTGGTGGATTTTACCTTGCTGAGCAGTTTTTGAGTGGGTCCCTAAGCCCTTGGCTATTTTTTTTGTGTGAGAGAAAAGGTAAAAAACCTTTTGTTTAAATGATAAAAGCCCTGCAGAGCCCTACAAAACGTGCTCATCCAACTAAGGTGCTTTCTGGGAAAAGCTGATGAAAACCCATTTTTTCTTCTTTTGGTAAAAAACCCTGGTAAAATTTGATAAAAAATCCGTACCCCCCGGTCAGTCGGGATAGAACCCCGAAACTGGGGTCATCTAAACAAGGAAACAATACCTATTTTTTTCAAAACATGGCCACACCGGGGTTTCCCCGGGTTAAACGGGGAAAACTTTGGTGGTACGGTTATTGTGCATCAATTTTTGGGTTATTTCTGTGGTCGTGGAAAAAACTTTGGGGGTAGCCGTTATCGTGGCGGGGCCCCCGTTATACCTCGGGCAAAAGAGTTCCTCAAAAGTGCTTATGATCATTTGAAAAGTTTTGTGTTTTTTGTGTAAAAAGCGGGACAGGGTAGCTGCTAGGTGTCCTTTGGGAAGTCAGGTAAAAACCCCCTGAAGAATTTGCACCCTTAGCCACCCAGATTAATGTCCCCTTTTGTTTGGTTAAAATCCACTATTTTTCGGGGAAAATCGGCCGACAGCAAACCCGTTTTAGTGCTTGTTGTTCGTTTTTTGATACTCCTTTTGCTTGTCTAGCTGCTGGGGATTTTACAGCAAATTTTCATTTGGGGTCTTTTCCCGTTTAAAAGGGACTTTGATTCCCGTTTTTGCGTGATACTGGTGCTACTATTTTTGGCGTCGCAAAAAGTTTTTTTTCTTAAAAACCAATGCTAGGGAAAACCCCCCATTTAATTTTGTTTCTTTTTTGGGGGGTTCCCCCTTTTTAGATGAGTTTCCACTGGCCCACAGTTTTTAGTCCCTTTCCTTATTTTGTGGGCATTTTTATTGTTTTTTCTTGGATAGCCCTGGGCGCAGATCTCATTGGGGTAATGGGACCTGAGTTTCTGTAGCGGGGGAGTTTTAAGTATCTGGGGAAACCCTTTTTCTTTTGGCCCCCGTTACGGGGCCCAGAGCTAAGCAGGGTTTTGGACAAAAACCCTTTTTTTCAGATCCCCCAATGATCTGAACATTTCCCGTTCTGATTTTTGTTTCCCAAAAAAGAAGGAGAGTCATTGAAGTCTTTCTTTCATTAAGCTTCGATGTTTTCATGTCCCCAATTCGGGTTTTGGGACCTTTAAAAAAAGTCGTTTTTTTCACAAATACTTTATGCCTGGGGCAAGATAGCACCTTTTGGGTTGTAAAAAGAAAAAGGGGTTCCCTTTGGGCAGTTCCCCCAGGGAAATTTGGGCTTTCTTTGGGTTTCCCCCGCCAAGTCTTTTTATTTTTCCATGAGTAGTTTTTTACAGTTGGTGTCGTCCAGGACTGTGGAAAGACGCTTTTCCCATTCCCCCCTTTAACGGGTTTCCCATGGCTCTTTTATGCCAGATGAAGATTTTCGTTCTGTAAAATTTGATTGTGCTTTTCCCGACCGCATTCCAAAGGGGGTTGCGTGCAGTCTTTTATGAAATTTTTAGGGCATTTTTTACTTTTAAAAACCCGGTTTTTTCTCAGGGGATGTCCCATTAGAGATCCCCCCTTAAAAACAGATGTCCCTGTTAGAAAGAAATGTTATAAAACCCCTTTTTTGCGAAAGAGGTTTGGGTTTAAGAGAGATTGGTATCAAAAATTTGGGTTTTTGGGTATCATTGAGCCTCAATAGTCATATGCACTCCAGTTGTGTTTGTTAAAGGAAAAAGATTGTACGGCCCTTTTACTCCTGGGTATCGAAGCTTTTTAGGGAAAATTCAGGGAATCTTGTCTTTTGCACCGTGTGTTGTTTACCTAATTTGGGGAATCCTTTTTTTCCAGGACAAAGCTAGTTTTGTTGGTTTATTTCTGTTTGTTCCAGTAGAATGAAATGTTTTTCACCCATCGATCGCTAGTCGAAAGTTTTCTGAATCGCAAGAAAAGGGATGCAAACACTATTGAGCGGGGAAGGTTTTTATCCATTGCCCCTACCCCGTGGGGGTATGGGAAAAAGGCTGCCCAAATGGCTAGACCCCTTTTTTTTGTCATTTTTCATCTGGGGTGGGGTTGGGAAACCCCTGCCCAAACCCCCTTGGTTTTCTACCCCCGTGGGGGGATGGAAAAGGCTGACCGATGGGCAAAGACATGTGTGGTCTCTACCCAGTGTGGGGGTTTGGAAAAGGCCCGACCGAGTGGCAGTAGAAATCATATTTTGCATTGCCATCAAAGGGGGGTTTGGGGGCAGCCCCTGCCCAGGGCCCCGTTTTCCAAACCCCTGGGGGGTTGGGGAGGTTGCCTGAGGTCCCAACAACAAACATGTAAAAGGGGTTTAGATTCGTTTTTGGGGCGACAATTTGGGGGTTTTTTTTGTTGTGAAGGGCCCGGGGAAAGGGCTCCACGAAAAAAGCTTCCGGAGCGGCTTCGTTTTCCGTCCCAGTGAATGGTTTTGTAGGTTTTTGTAATTTTGCTGTTTTGTTTACTTCTTTTTTAAAAAAAAATTCGGTCATTGTTTTTTTTTTTTGAGGGAAGGGGGGGTATTGGACGTTTAACGTAAATTAAGACTCCCAAATTAAAATGACATATTTTTAAAAACATACGAAAATAATAATATGAACCCAAAGAAAGGAGCAAGAATAACGGCCCGGGTTTGGTGGGCCCCTCTAATTTATTTGTTTAATCATAGTTTTCCTTTTTTCCCCCTATGTTTCTATTTAGAGCTGGGCTTTTAATCATAGTTTCATCGATGTTCACTGGTATTGGGATGCTTTTGAAAACGGTAAACCCGCGGGAAAAATTTTCAGGAAAATTTTTATTATAAAATTGTTTTTAATGCTTTTGTCCCCCGAAAAATGACTTAAAACTCCCCGTAAGAAAATTTTTAACCCAAAATTTTACCATCCCTGTGTTCGGGGTCTAATTTTTTGAAGTGAACACTGTAGTAAAAATACACCCGGGGAAATTAATATTTGTTTAGAACAAAGGGGGCGGGCGAACCAAGTTTATTGTGTTCTAAAGGGACTTTGGTGAAATTGTTTTCTCCGGGATTCAATATGGTTTACTGTTTTTTATGAATCTGCGGTTTTTCTTCTGTAATTTCTGTCTTTATGAATCGCGGTTTTTCTCCTGTGGATTAAAAGTGCCTTGTGAATTTTCGGGTTTTTCTTCTGATAGTTCCACGTAATATAAATTTTTGGCTTTCTGTGTTGAACCCCCCGTTTTCTTTTTCGCTTTTGTTTTGTGAACGGGTGTGTTTAAACCCGGGGGGACCTTGGGTTTTCCGTCCCTTTGGGCCCAAATTTTTAAAACTGTAGACTGTGGCGTGGGTACTGGGAACTGAATGCGTTGGAAATTTTATATTGAGATACGTGGACGGGGGCCGGCGAGAATGTAATTTATATTAAGATACTAGTATGAAAACCTGATAATGATGAAAGAATGTTTATTTTATTGAGTCCCTTTAAATTTAAGGGAATTTATCTGTAAACTAAGTAATGGATGTATTTATTTGGTAACGATTCATAATTTTATGGTTCAGGCAGCATAATTAAAAAAGAAAAGAAATCAAACACGTGTGCCCGGGGGGTTTTCCATTTACTATGGTGTGGGGGGTGTGTAGGGAATAATTATTACAAACCCCCAAACTTTTGAAGCGAGAGTCAGACAACAAAAAACGCCCCTGGGGACACCCCTTCCCCTAACAATTGCCCTTTGCTTTGCTGTTAGGGTTACTTCCCAAATTTTGGGCTACTCCCCTTCGGGAAAAGAAGGAGTGGGGGGGGGGGGGAGAAAAAAGGGCAAAAATCCAGAGTGGCACGGCAGACCAGGGACTCCCGCAAGTCATTTATGACTGCCATGCCCCCCCCCCCCCTCTCCCCCCCGCCTTTATTTCCGGCCGAGAGCTGGACACACACACAACACACACACACACACACCCAAAAACACAAAACACACAACCAGAGACACAAACCCCCAAACACACACAAAACACACAAAACGATAAGGGTTTAAACCCCGACACTGGGGTAATGGGTGGGAAACCACCCTTTACCCCACCCCCCCCCCTAGAAGATAGGGTTTCCCCTTTACCCCAGGGGGGGCCATTGAAATGGCTACAATACATAGAATTTCTCGGGGCAAATGTTTTAAATTGGGAAAAAAATGAAATTACAGTTATAATTGTGATTTCTGCAGACAATTCCAAAAAACAGTATTTAACATAAACTGTACACGCCAACATCTCAAAACGTTTTTTGGAAAAACCTTTAACATTTAAATTAAAAAAAAAATGAACAACAAATACAAACATCATATAACTCGAAACATGTATTTTTTGGGAAAAGAAAATAATTTTAGTTACGGACTATGTTTTTTTATTTTTTTGATACTTTTGGGAAAAAAGTAAAATTTATAAATGTAAAAATTTTTAAAATCAATACCTAACCCAAAAAACCCTTTGAAAGATCTTTTCTTCAAGACATAGAATAGAACAACACAATGGCAGATTATCATGGAAAACGGATGATTTTAATAAAATATGGATGCCATATGAATTGCTAATCAGAAATACGCACTAAAACAGTAAACAGTAGGTCTTTAAAAAATTAAAAAAGGGAAAGAAAAAAAAGAAAAAATGGAGAGAAAAAAGGGAAAAAGGGAAGGAAGGGGAAAAAAAAAAGGGAAGGAAGGGGAAAAAACAAAAAAAGAAAAAGTAAAACCGTGAATCCAAATGTAAAAATAGCTGCAAAACGAACTGATATCCACCCCTCTCTCTCTCTCTCTCTCCCTCTTCAGGGGGTTGCCATCACCGGTGACGCCATCACCATACTTATCCGACTGTGCTGAAAGCCCTGTGGGCTTTACAAGCCGTTTGATCCGTGACCTTTCGTTGTGTTTTTAGTGTGTTTCTGTCCAAAATACATGTTTTGACAGCATATAAATACATGCACATGAAGAAATAAATCCCTTAAGACTGGTTTGTTTCTCAGTTTTATAAACAGATAGTTCTTAGGGTGACTTCCCATTTTAATCGTTCTTAGTCACTGAAACTGTTTTTTAGTCATACCTTTTTTATTTGTTTCTGTTTAGAGGGAAATAGGTTTGGTGATGGAGCAAGGGTAACTATTTGTAACAGTTCGAAAGAAAATGAGTAAGCTTACCTGCAGATATGGATGATGTGCGCTCACGCACGCGCACGTGTGCGTGTGCGTGTGCGTGTGTGTGTGAAAGGAGTGAGTGGTGACTCCACTCGATGACATTAATGTTGTTTTCTGGGAGATTGCTCTGGGAAGACTGATGTGGCGCCTGGAACAAGAAAGGAATTCTGGGTAAATAAAACCCTCAAACAAAAAAAAAAAAAAGCTCGATTTAGAAACCGTTAGAAACAAAGAACACTACCCATTAAGTTTGGTTATGGAACAGGATTTGTTTTGTCACACACACACACACACACACACACACACACACACACACACACACACAAACACACACACACAAACACACACACACACACACACACACACACACACACACACACACACACACACAAAGAGAGAGAGAGAGAGAGAGAGAGAGAGAGAGAGAGAGAGAGAGAGAGAGAGAGAGAGAGAGAAGACAAGACAAGACAAAATTCTTTATTTACGAGGATAATAGATAAGCGAGAGAGAGAGAGACAGAGACAGAGAGAGCGACATGCACGTGCACGCGCAACACACACACACACACACACCACACACACACACACACACACACACACCACACACACGCATAGACCTCCCAGCTAATTTTTTTTAATAAACTCGCAAGATGATCAAGCTGTTTTTTTACCCATGATTTATCGGTGACATCCCATTTGGTCTACTCCCATTTCGTCTACTCCCATTTCGTCTACTACTCCCATTTCGTCTATTTCCATACTGACCATACTGCAAGGCTCCCCCCTGGCGTAACCAGTGTCCCAGTCTACTCCAAAGCAGAATCGATGGTCTTTAGATTAGAGTAGGGCGAAGCCCGAGAGAGGACGAAGGACGAATGAACGAAGGCCGTTAGGCCAAGTCGTGCTCACACATTTCTGTGTAGGCGAAATGGGAGTAGACCAAATGGGAAGTAACCGATTTATCAGGCGGTGATGGAGGAGATGGCGGGGGAGGCGGCACTAGGCTTTGACCGCCGCCACCTGTAATAGCCATCACCAGTGTACTTATTGCAAATCCTAAGGCAGTTATAACACTTGCTAATGTGACACCCTGCTCTCTAAACAGTGTATTATTATATATATATATATATATATATATATATATATATATATATATATATATATATATATATATATATAAGTGTCCTTAAAAAATCTGAAGGTGCTCAACCCCTTGGATTCTCTCTTGAGGGCACATAAGACCGTATGGCGAAAGCTTGGCTGTGTCTGGAGTGGCACTCTCTTCATCTGTCCGTGGCATGGGTGGTTGGGTCTGTGGGGTGTGCTCGGCAGCTGGAGGGTGGTGTTTCTCGCCGGTGGGCTCTGCAGTCATGAAATACGGGCTGGTACACCCATGGGGGATGCTATTTTAAGGCTGTTATGAGTTGCATCCTGCAGTCTGATTTACCTCTGTTCAGGAGCAGTTATGTCCCTTGATATCTTAATGGAGTGTCCTGCGCGTGCCTGTACCCATCGTCAACACAGCGCAGGCCTCCAAGGGTGGTACAGGCTGCTCTAAAGGCAGGTGAAGACAGTCTTCTCTGGGTCCTCCCCAGCACCTTCGGGTGTTTCTTTTTCTTCTTTGCCTTAACTAGGCTGACCCTGGAGAAAGGTCCAGTGACGGTGAGGAAAGACCCACTGACCACAGGGAAAGTCCTGTTGACAGTGGGAAAGACTACAACTTTGGATTCCTCTTGAGGGCACATAAGACCGTATGGCGAAAGCTTGGCTGTGTCTGGAGTGGCACTCTCTTCATCTGTCCGTGGGCATGGGTGGTTGGGTCTGTGGGGTGTGCTCGGCAGATGGAGGGTGGTGTTTCTCGCCGGTGGCTCTGCAGTCATGAAATACGGCTGGTACAACCCATGGGGATGCTATTTTAAGGCTGTTTTGAGTTGCATCCTGCAGTCTGATTTACCTCTGTTCAGGAGCAGTTATGTCCCTTGATATCTTAATGGAGTGTCCTGCGCGTGCCTGTACCCATCGTCAACACAGCGCAGGCCTCCAAGGGTGGTACAGGGCTGCTCTAAAGGCAGGTGAAGACAGTGCTTCTCTGGGTCGTCCCCAGCACCTTCGGGTGTTCTTTTTCTTCTTTGCCTTAACTAGGCTGACCCTGGAGAAAGGTCCAGTGACGGTGAGAAAGACCCACTGACCACAGGGAAAGTCCTGTTGACAGTGGGAAAGACTACAACTTTGGATTATCTCTTGAGGGCACATAAGACCGTATGGCAAAGCTTGGCTGTGTCTGGAGTGGCACTCTCTTCATCTGTCCGTGGGCATGGGTGGTTGGTCTGTGGGGTGTGCTCGGCAGCTGGAGGGTGGTGTTTCTCGCCGGTGGCTCTGCAGTCATGAAATACGGGCTGGTACACCCATGGGGATGCTATTTTAAGGCTGTTATGAGTTGCATCCTGCAGTCTGATTTACCTCTGTTCAGGAGCATTATGTCCCTTGATATCTTAATGGAGTGTCCTGCGCGTGCCTGTACCCATCGTCAACACAGCGCAGGCCTCCAAGGGTGGTACAGGCTGCTCTAAAGGCAGGTGAAGACAGTGCTTCTCTGGGTCCTCCCCAGCACCTTCGGGTGTTTCTTTTCTTCTTTGCCTTAACTAGGCTGACCCTGGAGAAAGGTCCAGTGACGGTGAGGAAAGACCCACTGACCACAGGGAAAGTCCTGTTGACAGTGGGAAAGACTACAACTTTGGATTCTCTCTTGAGGGCACATAAGACCGTATGGCGAAAGCTTGGCTGTGTCTGGAGTGGCACTCTCTTCATCTGTCCGTGGGCATGGGTGGTTGGGTCTGTGGGTGTGCTCGGCAGCTGGAGGGTGGTGTTTCTCGCCGTGGGCTCTGCAGTCATGAAATACGGGCTGGTACACCCATGGGGGATGCTATTTTAAGGCTGTTATGATTGCATCCTGCAGTCTGATTTACCTCTGTTCAGGAGCAGTTATGTCCCTTGATATCTTAATGAGTGTCCTGCGCGTGCCTGTACCCATCGTCAACACAGCGCAGGCCTCCAAGGGTGGTACAGGGCTGCTCTAAAAGGCAGGTGAAGACAGTGCTTCTCTGGGTCCTCCCCAGCACCTTCGGGTGTTTCTTTTTCTCTTTGCCTTAACTAGGCTGACCCTGGAGAAAGGTCCAGTGACGGTGAGGAAAGACCCACTGACCACAGGGAAAGTCCTGTGACAGTGGGAAAGACTACAACTTTGGATTCTCTCTTGAGGGCACATAAGACCGTATGGCGAAAGCTTGGCTGTGTCTGGAGTGGCACTCTCTTCATCTGTCCGTGGGCATGGGTGGTTGGGTCCTGTGGGGTGTGCTCGGCAGCTGGAGGTGGTGTTTCTCGCTGGTGGGCTCTGCAGTCATGAAATACGGGCTGGTACCCCCATGGGGGATGCTATTTTAAGGCTGTATGAGTTGCATCCGCAGTCTGATTTCCTCTGTTCAGGAGCAGTAATGTCCCTTGATATCTTATGGAGTGTCCTGCGCGTGCCTGTACCCATCGTCAACACAGCGCAGGCCTCCAAGGGTGGTACAGGGCTGCTCTAAAGGCAGGTGAAGACAGTGCTTCTCTGGGTCCTCCCCAGCACCTTCGGGTGTTTCTTTTTCTTTTCTATATATATATATTATTATATAATATATATAGTGTCCTTAAAAAATCTGAAGGTGCTCAACCCCTTGGGGAGCAACATCTGAAGATAGCAAGGCTTGAAACAAGCTGTAGATTTTAACACTTCATTAAAAAAATATTTTTAACAAAAATATTTATTATATATATATTATATATATAATATATATTATATATTTATATATAATATATATATCTTTTTTTATTTTTTTTTTTATTTTTTTATAGTTCGAAATTGTTCTTGGGTAGTAGACAAACTCTTCTATTATTACTAATCTTTCTTTACTAAAATCTTTTAGTCTTTGTTTTATTCTTTCTTTAACATCGCGCCCTAAGTTGGCGTCGTCAGCCTCAGCGAGTTTTTTTTTTCTTTTTCTATACGCTCATCTAGTTCTCTCAGTTTTGCTAAATTGTTTGTTAATTTATCTTTGATGATTCTCAAAGCATGATTAATTCTCTCGTAGGTAGCGGTGGATCGTCTATTGTTTCTAATGCTGTTTCTTGTTCTTCAGTGGGGTTTACTTCTACTGTATGTATTACTTTGACTGTTGTTTGACTTAAATCTTGAAGTTCCGTGTTTTGTATTTGGGTATCTGTTGGGAGTTCTTGTATGTGTTTTGAAGTTTAGCAACTGCTTCCCTATCTAATTTTGGTTTAGTAAAAGCCAAGGCGATTCCGCTCGCTTGCACGGAGCCTTTGTCTATCGCATCCAGCCTACAAACTTTGATG
>JAFLJL010014511.1:12500-30533 GCA_018398815.1 Conus ventricosus | reverse complement strand
TAAACTTGAGTAAAAAGGGAAGGGAAACCGGGGCTCTTTGCTAAAAAGATCCCCTGTTTTTTCAGGGGGGTGTTGACAAATTGAGCTGAAAGGGGTTCAGCAAACGCCACAATAGTTTGGGGTCAAGGGTCCTGTCTGAGGGCAGTGAGGGAGGAGTGATCAAGATTTTTCTGTATAGGCAGAAGGACTATGTAAAACCCACCAACAAACACAGGAACGCCCTCTCTTTCTTCTACATCAAAAGGAGGGCATAAAGGATGGAGGCAGCCCCCAACCCCTTTCGATTTAGAATAAATGCGAGTAAACCATTTTTTCTTCTTCAGTGGGTTAGTATGGTACTTCGTCTGAACCTCCCCTTTGTGGCGCTGGACATTGGATGGACGGTCTGATCCAGGTCCACGATGTAACAGAAATGATTCTTGTAATCGAGGATCCTCATCGTGTTGGGGGAGTGTGCGTTTTCGCTCCGTCGAAAAGGAAACCAGCAAGACTCGTAAATCTGCAAAAACATCCAACTTGACCCCAAACATGTTTTCGGCCTTTTCCAGGTCGGTGAGCGTCGTGCCCAAAAACTCCTCTTCTTTTTCTTGGTCCATGTTCTCAACCATGTTTCAAAGAGAAGTTGGGTGGGTGTTTGAACACTTTTAAGTGACGCTCCTCGATGCCAGGCGAGGCAACCGAAAGAAAACAACGCCAGGTTTTCGGTGAACGGGAAAAGAGTGGTTTTCTCCTTCACGAGTGGGTAGATCCCCTTTGATGGTCGTGAGGAAAATCAGATGGAGGACGATCGCAGCAGCCAGTGGGGTAGTCCGGGAGAGGGTTGATACAGAAGCTGGTTTTAGGCGATGGAATGGACCATCTACTTTGAGTCGGGATGTTGCGTCTGGCGTGTTCCCAGACATCCTGGTCGTTAAAGTCTTCCAGGAACCTCTCGATATCTTGTCTGTTGTTGATCAGACGAGGAGTGTCCGTGATTCGGACGTTGTTTCTGGAGCTGAACGAAACGGTAGTCATCGTTGTCTCCCGTGTGGTGTGGATATTTTAATCGTTTGCTTGCGTTGAGACGGTCGTTCCAGTGCGGTCTTCCCTGATGCTCCCACGGTGTTAAACATGCGTTCATCTTTCCCTCAAAGAATGAGAGGAATGGTGCTCCAACTGTCGGCGTATAAATCTGCCGGATTTCGGGGGCATATCATCTTGATTGAAATCACCACCCCCCCCTCAGATCTATCGTCGCTTTTGTTTTACCCAACAGACTGATGATAAAGTTTCTGTGACATTCTTGCACTGAATAAGACGTACAACTCATGGTATGAAGTTCAGCCATTTAATGTATTCTTGCAGGACTCACTTTCAAAGAGTATCAAGGGGAACAACCCTACACACTCCGCTTTAAGTTTTATGTAAATAATTAAACAGCAAAAATACTGTCAGGAACTGGAGTAAGTAAATAAAAGAAATCAACGATCACTCTCACTCAAAGTGAGGCAGTTAACACTGAACACTGTCATTAAAAAAATTCTGACCTAAGCAGAAGTTTGACCACTGTCACTTCAAAAGAAACTGTCTTGGGTTTTGTTTGTTTTTTGTAGTTCAACTTCAAATGAAACATTAAACACAACACTGTTATTAAAGGGAAACGATTTGACAACCGTCAAATTTGAACTAAAACAGAAAAAAAAAAATTCAGTTAAGTAGTTCGATCACAGATCCAATCGATCTGGAGCCTTGCAGAATCTTCTGGGCCGATCAGCCAAGGCAGGAGTAGACCCCGGAAATCCGAAGCAGTCCTGGAGGATAGGTTCCGTATGGAGACACCGTGGCACAGTGTGGTGACCCCATGCCGGCATGCAGAGGTCTGGGGCAAACAGCGGGGCTGGACAGGACCCAGAAGCAGTCACAGGGGGAACTGGTTCCAGGGAAGCGGACCCAGGAAATAGGTCCACAAGCGTAGGGCAATGGAGGTTGTGGGCTCCTCACTGGAAACAGTAGGATCCGCAACCATGGGAAGAGGTAGGCTCGTAGGTTCTTTGTCATCAGTCCAACGTTTGCGGATGTGATCAATGTGGCGCCTGATCACACGACCATCTCCTATCTCAACCTGAAGGACAGAGGGCCGTGACTTCAACAACAGTTCCAAACAGCCAAGTCTTGCCAGGCCCAAAGTTACGAACATACACTTTGTCACCGACTGTATATTCTCTGTCTTTTGCACCGCAATCATGATGCATCTTCTGCTTGGACTGGATGTCTTCGACCTGCGAGACAGTGTTGGCTGTGTCAGATCAAGACGAGTCTTCAGTCTCCGTTTCACGAGAAGTTCTGCAGGCGGCACACCAGTAGTAGAATGTGGTGTGATGTGCTGCTGAAGAAGGAAGGTGGCCAACTTGTGTTGCACATGAGTTTGGGCGACATCTTCTTCATGGATTCTTTGAATGTCTGAACCGCTCTTTCTGCAAGGCCATTGGAAGCTGGATGGTATGGTGAGACAAGAACATGGCGAACGCCCAGAAACTGAGTGAAAGTTTTGAACTCTGCGCTGGTGAACGTAGGACCATTGTCAGAAACAATGGAATCTGGCAATCCGTGTGTAGCAAATAGTTCTCTCAAACAGCAAACTGTCTTTTCTGCCGTAATCTTAGTCATTAGCTTAATTTCCATCCATTTTGAATGAGAATCCACCAGTACCAGAAACATATGTCCCATGAAAGGTCCGGCAAAGTCTACATGCAGTCTGGACCACGGTTTTTCAGGCCCCCTCCCAGGGATGAAGTGGCGCTTTTTGGGGCATGTGGCGAACTTGTTGGCATGCTTCACACTCTCTGACAGTAGCTTCTATGTCCCCATCAAGTCCTGGCCACCAAACATAAGAGCGGGCAAGGCTCTTCATCTTGCAGACACCTGGATGACAAGAATGAAGCTCTTCCAGCATGGCTTTCCTACAAGCCGGAGGTACGACAACTCTGTTCCGTAAGAGTAAACAACCACTCTGAACACACAGTTCTGTTTCACGAGTCTTGTACAATTTCATGTGATTGCCACTTTCCGGGAATTCTGAGGGCCATCCTGCCAAAGTGTATTTCTTGACATTGGACAATACAGGGCCCACGATCAGTCTCTGCCTGAATGTCCGCTGAAGTAACTGGTGTTGTGAAAGATGGTCCATCGGGAAGATGAATTCTTCTGGAGTCTCGGGCTCAGCACTGGTGGTTGGCATGGGCAGCCTGCTTAGAGCGTCAGCATGTGTCATTGTGGCTCCTGACTTGTAGTGGATAGTGTATGTGTACGGTAACAACAACATTGCCCATCTTTGAATCCTGGTAGAAACCTCTGTTGGAATGGGTTTTTGTTCACCAAACAATGTCATCAAGGGCTTGTGATCAGTGTACAAGTAAAAATGGCGGCCAAAAAGATAGTCACGAAATTTTTTCACTCCGAAGGTGATTGCAAGAGCTTCCCTTCAATGTTGGAGTAATTTCGTTCCGCTTTGTTCAGTGACCTTGAGGTATAGGCAATGGGGCGCTCTGAGCCATCAGCACACTTGTGGGCAAGGACTGCTCCTAAGCCCACCGCAGAAGCGTCGCAAGACAAAGTCACATCCAGGTTTGGATTGAAATGTACTAGGAGATTGGCTGACATAAGCATGTCCTTCACTTTCTTGAAAGCTTGATCCTGCTGTTCTCCCCATCTGAAAACAACACCTTTGCAAAGGAGTCTGTTAAGTGGAGAAAGTACAGTTGACAGCTGAGGCAAGAATTTCCCATAGAAATTAATCAGGCCCAAGAACGACTTTAGCTCAGTTGCGTTTTTGGGGTGTCGGGGCATCCTGGACAGCCTTCACCTTTTCCGGTGTTGGCTGGACTCCTTCTGCGTTGACTCGGTGACCTAAGTATGTAACCTCAGGTAGCATGAACTGGCATTTCTCTTTCTTCAATCGAAAACCTTCTGCTTCAAGTCTGCGAAATACTTCCCGGAGGTGAAGTATGTGATCTTCATCTGTGCTGCCAGTGACCAAGATATCATCCTGAAACACCGGGAAATTGCGGAATGTCCTGTAGCAAGCAGTCCATTGTTCGCTGGGAAAATGGCTGGTGCAGCTGAGACTCCAAAGGGCAATCGATTGAATCTAAACAGGCCCTTCTGTGTGTTAATGGTAGTCAGGTCCTTGGATTCTTCAGCAAGGGGTAGCTGCTGGTATGCATGCTTCAAATCAAGTTTTGTAAAGAATTGTCCTCCAGCAACTTTATTGAACAGATCTTTCAACTCGAGGCAATGGGTACACATCTGCTTTCGCTACTGTGTTTACCGTCACTTTGTAGTCACCACACAAGCGTACAGTTCCATCTGGCTTTAGAACTGGCACGACCGGCGCTGCCCAAGCTGAGTGCTTAACTGGTTCAATGATTCCTTCATCTTCCAGTCTCTGGATTTCAGCTTCAACTTTGTCCCTTAGTGCGTATGGTACAGTTCTAGCTTTGTAGAACTTGGGTTTGCAGCCATCTTCAACGTAAAGTGTAACTGGGCATGACTTTACATGTCCAAGTTCATCTTTTAAGGATTAGGAAACTGGTCACATTCTGCTGAGCTGAGGGTGGTTTCATTGTTATTTGATTTACCAGAATGTCTGTTTCCATGCATGGGCAATTTCCACGGCCTTCGCAAAGGTCAGATTTTTCTCTGACAGCAGCTTCTTCTGAGTTTGTGGCATCAGAAAGGCCACACACAAATCTATCCCCTAAGGGCCTCCTGCAAAAACTGTCCAAATCACATGTGGATGCTAAACGTCTAAGTTCCGCTGCAAACTCATTCACAGTTTCCAAGTCATTCTCTTTTCTGTTGTGAAATTTGAACCTTTCGCCTATGACCAGTGGCTTGGGTGATACATTGCCTTAAGAATGTCACAAGCTGAACAAATGTTTTGGTGGCTGGTGTGTCAGTGAGCACAGCGAACGAAGCAGTGAATAGTATTTTGCACCAATAACTGACAGGAAAACACTTTTCTTCTTACCATCAGCTATATCATTCGCTCAAAGTACATGTAAGACGTTCAACGTAACAGTCAAAATTTTTCCACTGCTGGATTGAATTCATCAAATTTAAGTGTGGTAGCCATTCTGAACGAAGAAACTTTCTTTAAGTCTTTTACCAAACTAGAATTTGATCGGCACACCGTTATAAACCCTGACACACTGTTGACTGAACCTACAGTAAACCGCTGGCTTCGTTACTGCTTGTATCACTAACGGGAACATGGACAGCAACAATCAATTTCTCCAAGAACGGTTTATCTTGTGAGAACTAATATTACTGTACTGTGTTCATAAGAAAGGGTTTATCAACTTCCCTGCATGAGTCTTTTGAGTCCTCGTCGCCAGTGTGACATTCTTGCACTGAATAAGACGTACAACTCATGTAGAAGTTCAGCCATTAATGTTAAGTTTCTTGCAGGACCACTTCCAAAGTTAATCAAGGGGAACAACCCTACGTTTCCTTTTTCTTCCTGCTCTTTTCTTCTCTCCGTTTTCCTTCTTTCCAATCTTTCTTTATGTTTTTTTTTTTTTTTTTCCTCATTCGCAGACTCGTTTTTTGTTGTCGTGAGATATTAAATAGTAAATAATCGAAAGTTTTCTTTGTTACGACATTTTCATGGCAAACGTTTGCAAATAAGAGATGTGTTAAAGTATGACAGATAGCAATGTCTTTTTGCACGTAATATTTTCTTCTGGAAAGAAGCGTGACAGACCTCACAGACGTGGTTTTTTAGTCTCCATAACTGATTACCAAAGAAAGAAAAAAAAAGATTTCCTCGAATAAAACTCATACAGCATACACAAGTCATCTAAGGTTGTAACCGCCACGGGTAAGGCCATCACCGTCATGTAGCCATCAACCTCATCTCAATATTAATGTTTGTTACCTCCCGCATAAAGACTACCATCATAAATCCCTGACCACGTCATTCAAGTTTAACCCCTCCTTGTCCTTCTGCGATAGCGTGGTATATACCTCAGTTAAGAATGGCCACAGCGCCTAATAAGTAAAAATACAATGACTGAACTCCGGAAAAAATGTCCCCCAGAGAAATTCACGACAATCCCTGTACCCTCTGAGCGTTAACAATGGACCCAGCAAGTACACACGACATTCGTTTAAAAAGCTCACAGTTGCGACATTAAAACTGTGTCACTAATACTCGCCTTGTCTGATATAGTTATATCCAAATTCATTCAGAAGTTCCCCTCATTTTATCATGCTTAAAGGTACCGTTTTCTGAAACCCAGTAACTCACAAACTAACAAATCCGATTTATTTGCATGTGGTATTTCTTCTCCATTAAAACGAGCGTAAAAAGTGTTTTAGATCATTTAAAACTCCAAAACAACTGTTAGCGGTGATAATAGACTCATATCGTGATGACAGGTCACATTAAAATCATGTCTGTAGTCTCTCTGCCAAGGACACTACCTCCAAAAACCTTCACATAAACCGTGAAATGAAGTAAGACGTTTTTCTGAATTAAACTTTCACCGTTCAGAGTGCATTTTTTTAAAAGGGAGCATACGTTACATGAAAAGACCCATGTTAAAAACTGGTATCATTTCTGCAAAATGTCCTGTTGCCTGAAAAAATAATAAGTGAAAAATAACTCATTGGTAAGCATTTTTTTTTTGTTTATTAATAAATGGTCATGGACCAGATGCGTTATCATTACGGGTTTGTGGCGGAAAAGGAGCTTAAAAAAAAAAAAACCCTGAAATCCTATTCAGTGGAGAATTTGGAAAATTGCGGTAAGATTAAACAGCTTTAATTCCATGACCATACACACAAACACAAAGCACATTTGCCAAGGACAACAAGAGGAACTCTTAAATACAGCCCATGCCTATGGAATTTGATGTTAGATATAATCTTCTTTTGATCGATATTCGAAAATACAAGTAATTCTATAACACAGTGAAATTGTTTATTCTTCTTCTTCTAATCCTCCTTCTTTATTATCTGTCTTTGACCTCTGTCTGTCCTGTGTCTCTGTCTGTCTGCGTTTATGAGTATTTTTCTGTCTCGAATCACGTTTCCCTCCTCGTTTTTAAACCCCGCACAAGCCAGTGAACACTGGTAGAATTTGTAAAAAGTTGCAAATGTGATGAGACAGCTTAACGACCACTCCTAGATTAACGTGGAAGAAAAAAAAATGTGGTCATCGTATTAATGTGGCATGTGCCCCCGCTAGCCCAAGTGATGAATAAAATCACATGAAGTTATCGTTGTAATGAGGGCGGTGTTAAACGTCAGGATACAAACCCCCCCTCTAACCTCCCTTGAATTAAATATGATGATCTGAATCACCCACGATATGACGGAAAAATGGTGTCAACTTAGGCTAAGGATTGTATTACAACTTTCGAGGTAAAACAGGAAAGTAAAGGACCCGAGACGGGTTGCTTCCCTGCGTCCGTTGCCGGAAAATTTGACGCTTGGCTATGGGTGAAGCAACCCCACCAAACACGCTATAACTTCAAGGCGATTGGTGCGGTCCCCCATGACCAGCTAAAACCCCACGATAGATTGATTTGGTTATGAAATTCAACTGCCTAACTCATCCCATCAAGAGCCCCACAAACGTCATTGAAGGTCGTTTTAAAAAATTTCAGAGTCTAGGTGCGGTGTTTTAATAGTAGAATGAGCACAAAAAAAAAGATCAAGCTGGGCACTTACCCTGATCAGACTGGTTATTTCGTCTACCCAAATGCCAAGATGCGAATGATGTTAGTTTATAATTATGAATTGCTTGGTACAAATTTGTCGACAGATCAATTTTCAACTTAATGGCAACTATTGCTTTACGTGGCCACTTCTCAGAGTCGTTGAAGGTTGGATCAAGTCTTACGGCCCCTCCATTCGACAGCCAGTTTCCGTTGAGTACACTCTGTGGTTTCCGAGTCAATCTGTATGCTTCATTTTTCTGTGTGATAGCGTTCCAACGTGATTGTGGTCTTATGGCTGTTCTAATAGTCGTTTTCCTTTTTCTTGTATCGATAGTGACTGTTTAATCCATTTTTTTTTGAACCAGTTCCCCACCTCCTCGTGGTGGTCTCCTAGGTGGACCCTTCATTCGTCGGACTGAACTTTTAGTTAACTTACTTTTTTGCATTGACTTTATCCGTTTTAATGCTTGAACGATCAGCGGAGACAGGTGTGAATCATGTCATTCACACTAATACAAGATGCTCAGATGCAACACATTATTTTATTTTTTCTTTTTGACACTAGATAATAGCCTACGCCTGATTCGATTATACAGTTCGATGGATAAAACACATTCAGCTTTTTTCATAATATGACAGATAGGCATAGTAAATTACAGTGCACTGAGCGTTTTCAACACCCTTAGGTCTTTAATAGTGACTCACATCGATCTGGCCTCGCGATGCAATCACCGAGCATCCCCTGACATATCATTCGCCACTAAGGTGCATTACTAGCAATGTCGAGAGTCAGACATGATCAACTGGTAATGGTGTACGGTAAACCTTCGGACCTTTCAATAAGGGAGGCAGACTGCTTTTTTTTTTTTTTCAGCAAAGTGTTTGTGTCCCTTGGGAAGCGTCTTAACCAAAAACAGAAACAAAACAAACAAACAAAGACACCAACTAACCCCCAAATCCTCATTCATAAGATGTAGCGGTAAAGGTGTAGCAGGTACACTACGGACCTTCCAAAGGGAGCTGACTGCCTTTTTTTTCATCAGTGTTGTCGCCCGATGGGTAGATAGCCTAAAAAAAAAAATTTATCTGTCGTTTTTTTTCTTTAACGTTTTTAAATCTGATTGTGCACATCAAGACGCAAACCTCGTCATCGCCCGAAGGGACTTTTCATAGGGACCTCACATCGATCCGTTCGATGTCATCAGCGGCCATGCTCTGTCATGTGATTTGCCCCTATGGGTTTTAATAGCAATGTGGAAAATCAGTGGATGATCACCTATTATTGGGTTTTAGCCAGTACAGTTCAAGTGAGCCTCACTGATGGTTTTTGGTTGTTTTTTTGTGTTGTCACCCTTATAAGGCAACCTTAATAAAAAAAGAAAACAAACAAACAACCAAACAAACAAAGACAGTCTATTACAGCCCCCAAATCTCATTCTTTAACTGGTAATGAACCGATATAAAAAGGCCAGTATCAGCTCAGCTAGTAAGTGGTTCAGTAGTACAGTACAGGTACGGGCCTTTCAAGGGAACTGACTGTCTTATTCTCATTTGATGTCACCCTTGGGAGGACGGCCTAACCCAACACAGTCGCTTAAACCAGTCTGTGTCATTTTTTTGTTTGTTTACATTTTTTTCTTTACAGTCTAATTGGTAATTGAATGGCTGTTCATTCACTGGCTATTTGGGAAAAAAGAAACGAAAGTCGAGAGACTGCCGTTGGAACACAACAATGTCGTCAGCCCCAATTGTTTTCCGTGTGCTGCGAGTATCCCACTAAAACATTCCTTTCTTTGTACATTCCGATACAGTAATGGTGTCAGAAGCTAAACGAACCTCTTCTAACATCCTGGCAGATAAACTAATACAGTTCGATCGCCGCGCGACCCTTTAAGCGTTGGCGGCGGTAATCCGAGTGCGGGGCTTGGAAAAAGTGTGAAACTCAAGTTTGACATCTTCCTGCAAGCCACAGGAGCAGCAAAAAGAGGGACAGTATCAAGGTAGGCCTTTTGCTTCATCATATTGGCGATGACGGCCTCGAGATCTACTCTAACTTTGTTTCTTGGGGAAAGACCTAATCCAGTCGATGTAGACAACCCTCTGCCAGCAGAGGACAAGTCCAACTACACCACAGTGCTAGCCAAGTTCGACCAATATTTTCACCAGCGCGATCCCCAGCTGATGCTCAGGAACAGTTCTGGCTTCACCTGCAAGGAACCAGGGCAGAACTTTGAGTCCTGGCAACGAGTGGGAGAGAAAAGGCGGCTGCCTGCAAATTCGGAGAGGTAGACATGATGGTGAGGGACAAGCTTGTTTTCACTGTCATGATGACACCGCCAAGCTGAAGCTGTATGATAAGGTCCAAGCCTGACTCTACAAAAAGACAGTTGAGATACTGTCAATAAGAGAGATGACGAGAAGCGAGCTTGCTAGCTCTAAAACCGCCGCAGTTGATGCAGTGTCAAGAGCGAGACCTGGTCTGGATGGAGAGAGACGCGGGCCTCCACGACAAAGAAGTGGCCAGGCAACAACTCCTGGAGGGCAAAGCACCCTAACAACTGCGGATACTGCGACAGAAAACACCCCATTGGCAAGGCCAACTGCCCAGAAAGCAAGAAGCATTTGCAGAAAGTGCAACAAGAGGGGACATTTCGATGTCATCTGCAGGAGTTCGGCGTCCGTGAAGGAAGTCCAACAAGATGAGCTGTCGGACCAGGATGAAGATGGATACTTCATTGGTGGAGTGCATGACAAGCACCCATCTGGCACCGACCCAGGATGGCACATGAAGCTGAAAATTGGCTCGCTGGACTTTTACTTGGTGCATCGACACTGGCGCCCAGGTCTCTGTGATGCCAGCCAACGTCTTCAAACCAGCCTTTGGTCAGCTTCGACCTCCAGATCGCCGTCTTCTTGGCCCAGGCGACCAGCCACGGGATGTTATAGGATTTGCCTACATCAAACTTGCCCATGGTCGCACCCAGATATGGGAGAAGGTGTACGTCGCCCAGACTTCAAAACTCCTCCTCGGGATGCCAGCAATCCAGAAACTCGGATTGATCCATGACATCCCTGGAGCCTTTACCGTACGCGCCATACGTACGACACACCACAGCAGAACGGCAACATTCATCACGGAGGGAGCAGCCTGACTCGGCAGCCACTGATCCTACACATACCACCTTCACATCTATCGACGATGTTCAACGACAGTTCCCCAGACTCTTCAGAGGACTTGGGAGGCTTGAGGAGAACAGACCAATCCTCCTCAAAGACAATTCAAAGCCCTTCTTACAGTCAGTTCCTCGTCGGTCCCGGTCCACTACTAAAGAAGGTGGAAGCTGAGCTTGAACAAGATGGTTGAGAACAACGTCATTGTACCAGTGGACCACCCGACGGACTGGTGTAGCCCAATCGTCGTCGTACCAAAGACCAACGGCAATGTACGTATTTGCGTGGACTTGACTCGACTCAACAACAGCGTGAAGAGGAAGTCTATGCCAATGCTAGCAGTGGAAGAGACACTCAGCAAGATATCTGAGGGGAAAGTCTTCACCAAACTCGACGCCAATTCAGGCTTCCACCAGATCCAGCTGGACGATGAGAGTTCCAAGCTCACAACATTCATCACACCCTTCGGACGCTTCAAATTCCTAAGATTACCATAATGGGATTTCCTCAGCTCCAGAATACTTCCAAAGAAGATGGACACAATCCTGCAGGGACTTGCCGGAGTTGTGTGCCATATGGATGACATTCTTGTGTTTGGTAGGGACAAGTCAGAACATGATACAGACTGCGGAAGGTCCTGGACAGGCTGTCCCAAGCTGGCCTCACCCTCAATCTAGAGAAGTTTGAGTTCGCAAAAACACAGCTTGAATACTTGGGTCAGATCATCGACTCAAACGGTGTGTGAGGAAGGACCCTGCCAAAGTCAAGGCCATCGTGGAGATGAGACAGCCAGAGAACATGGCGATGTCAGGCGATTCCTGGGCATGGTCAACCAGCTTATGAATTCGTGCCAAACCTTGCCGACAAATCCAAACCGCTGAGGGACCTACTACGCAAAGACGTTGCATGGACCTGGGCCCAGACCAGCAGCAGGCCTTCGACACCCTCAAGGAGGACCTGACCTCATCTGAGACACTTGCTCTCTACCACCCAGAGCGGGACACAGTCGTCTCAGCAGACTCAGCAGTTTCGGCCTCGGCGCAGTCCTACTACAGCGCCAGAACGATGGACACATGAAACCTGTCGCGTATGCCAGCAGATCTCTCACAAAGACGGAGAAACGATACGCCCAGATAGAGAAAGAAGCCCTCGCAATTGTGTGGAGCCTAGAACATTGGGCTGACCTCCTGATCGGCAAGACTTTCATGTAGAGACCGACCACAAACCCCTGGTGCCACTGCTCTCTACCAAACTCATTGACGAAACTGCCGTTCGTGTCCAGCGCTTCCGGATGCGTCTGCTACGTTTCAGCTTCACCATCCACCATGTCCCGGGCAAGGAACTTCACACCGCTGATGCGTTGTCCAGAGCACCCCAAGATGCCAACGACTTGCCAGATGGTGACTTCACAGAACTGGTCGAGGTGTACCTCAATGCCGTCCTATATACAATACCTGCTTCGGACCACAGGCTGGCACAGATCAGAGCGGAACTGAAGAGGAGACACTCTCCCATCGTGATGCACTACGTCACCAACGGCTGGCCCGACAAGCAGCAGCTGAACAAAGCCACAAGCAGTACCAAGGCTGAAGCCGGAAACTTGACTGTTCATGATGGACTGCTCATGAAGGGACAACGATTGGTGATTCCGTCATCCCTGAGGCATGATATCCTGAGCCATCTGCACGACGGCCACCGGGGCATACTGAAGACAAAGGAGAACGCCTGCAACAGCGTGTGGTGGCCGTCCATAACCAAGGACATCGAAGCGATGGTCAAAACTTGCCCAGAATGCACCAAACATCGCAAAGCCAGGACAGAACCCATGAAGGGGACCCCGTTTCAAGACCGACCATGGCAGAGAGCTGCTGCTGACTTCTTCCACCATGACGGGAAAATATATCTCCTGGTAATTGACTACTACTCGAGAGACGTCGAGATACTCTGATCCCCAACAGCACCACAGCAGAGGTGACAATTGCCAGGCTAAAGAAAGTCTTCAGCCGCCACGGTATCCCAGACATCCTTGTCACGGACAACTGCCCCAGTTCGCCTCTTCCGACTTCGCATCCTTCGCCACAACCTGGGGATTTGATCATGTGACATCCTCACACTCACTAACCCCCAGTCCAACGGCGAAGTTGAACGTGCCGTGCAGACCATCAAGAACCTCATGAAGAAGTGTGACGACGAATACCTTGGCCTCCTCATGTACCGCAACACCCCCTTGGCCAATGGTTTCTCCCCTGCTCAGCTGAGCATGGGACGCCCGCCTCAAAACTCGTGTCCCCTGCACCTCGGAGTCCCTCCTGCCCCAGACCCCTGACATCGACATCCTGAAAAGGAAGGAGAAGGAGTACCGGGAGAAGAAGACGGCGGACTATAACAGACGACACAACGTTGTTGTTCCTGAAGACTTGTTCCCTGGCGTTAATGTGTGGGTCCCTGACCTGCAGAAAGAGGGCACCGTCATCAAGCAGCATGAGGCTCCCAGAAGCTTCATCATCAAGACCTCTGATGGGGGACTTGTCCGCAGAAATCGGCGGATGACCCGGAAAATGCATCTGCCAAACAACCCCCTGTCCCTGGATGCACCGCCCATCCATGGTGCCTTCATGCCTGTCCCCCGCTCACCCCCCTTTCCTGATGCCCGACCCTGTGCCACAACAACATCGCCCGTACCACGTGCACCGGACCCTCCTGAACCTGGGGAAAGCAGACCTGCAGCAGAGGGAACGTCAACGACACCACCCCAGGGACCAGTTGCAACACCTGCCCAAAGCCAACGGGACCTGCCCTTGACCCAACTTGCAGCAACACCCCGAAGGCCAACCGAAAACCGGAGACCACCAGCCTATTTGAAGGACTATGACTATTAATTCGCGCGTACGCTCAGAACGGTCTAGTCATAACCACTGTTCTAGTCAAACATGGACTTTAGTTCAGTTGAAAGTTGTGTCCATTGAATAGGTGATCGGTCTCGAATTTCGACTCGCTCGTTCCGGTTAGATCCATTTGAAAGAGGGAGATGTAGCATGTTCATTCCACTGGCTTTTGGGTAATAAGACGAAAGTCGAGAGACTGCCGGTTGGAACACAACAATGTCGTCTGCCTTTGTTTTCGTGTGCCTGCGAGTATCCACTAAACATTCCTTCCTTTGTACATCCGATACAGTAGACTAATTGTACCCTCGTGATGCAATCGCCCGTAGGGTCTATGAATAGAACGTCACATGGATCGTTGGATTTTATCACCGAGCATCTCGGTCATGTGATTCGTCCTTAAGGCGCTGTCGTCATGTGCTCCTCCGCAAGCTCCTCCGCATTTAGGGCGTGAGACCTGCCTCACCTTACTACTGGTGTGCTCGGCAGCTGGAGGGTGGTGTTTCTCGCCGGTGGGCTCTGCAGTCATGAAAATAACTGGGCGGACACCCTGGGGATGCTACATTTTAAGGCTGTTATGAGTTGCATCCTGCAGTCTGATTTACCTCTTGTTCAGGAGCAGTTATGTCCCTTGATATCTTAATGGAGTGTCCTGCGCGTGCCTGTACCATCGTCAACACGCGCAGGCCTCCAAGGGTGGTACAGGGCTGCTCTAAAGGCAGGTGAAGACAGTGCTTCTCTGGGTCCTCCCCAGCACCTTCGGGTGTTTCTTTTTCTTCTTTGCCTTAACTAGGCTGACCCTGGAGAAAGGTCCAGTGACGGTGAGGAAAGACCCACTGACCACAGGGAAAGTCCTGTTGACAGTGGGAAAGACTACAACTTTGGATTCTCTCTTGAGGGCACATAAGACCGAATGGCGAAAGCTTGGCTGTGTCTGGAGTGGCACTCTCTTCATCTGTCCGTGGGCATGGGTGGTTGGGTCTGTGGGGTGTGCTCGGCAGCTGGAGGTGGTGTTTCTCGCCGGTGGGCTCTGCAGTCATGAAATACGGGCTGGTACACCCATGGGGGATGCTATTTTAAGGCTGTTATGAGTTGCATCCTGCAGTCTGATTTACCTCTGTTCAGGAGCAGTTATGTCCTTGATATCTTAATTGGAGTGTCCTGCGCGTGCCTGTACCCATCGTCAACACAGCGCAGGCCTCCAAGGGTGGTACAAGGCTGCTCTAAAGGCAGGTGAAGACAGTGCTTCTCTGGGTCCTCCCCAGCACCTTCGGGTGTTTCTTTTTCTTCTTTGCCTTAACTAGGCTGACCCTGGAGAAAGGTCCAGTGACGGTGAGGAAAGACCCACTGACCACAGGGAAAGTCCTGTTGACAGTGGAAAGACTACAACTTTGGATTCTCTCTTGAGGCACATAAGACCGTATGGCGAAAGCTTGGCTGTGTCTGGAGTGGCACTCTCTTCATCTGTCCGTGGGCATGGGTGGTTGGGTCTGTGGGGTGTGCTCGGCAGCTGGAGGTGGTGTTTCTCGCCAGTGGGCTCTGCAGTCATGAAATACGGGCTGGTACACCCATGGGGGATGCTATTTTAAGGCTGTTATGAGTTGCATCCTGCAGTCTGATTTACCTCTGTTCAGGAGCAGTTATGTCCCTTGATATCTTAATGAATGTCCTGCGCGTGCCTGTACCCATCGTCAACACAGCGCAGGCCTCCAAGGGTGGTACAGGGCTGCTCTAAAGGCAGGTGAAGACAGTGCTTCTCTGGGTCCTCCCCAGCACCTTCGGGTTGTTCTTTTCTTTTCTCTCTCTCTCTCTCTCTCTCTCTCCGCTCATCTCTCTCTCTCTCCTCTCACTCTCTCGTCCTCTCTCTCCGTCCTCTCTCTCTCCTCCTCCTCTCTCTCTCTCTCTCTCTCTCTCTCTCTCTCTCTACTCTGTATATATCTATATATAAATATATAATTTATATATATAATATATATTATAATATATATTATTATATATATATATATATATATATATATATATAAGTGTCCTTAAAAAATCTGAAGGTGCTCAACCCCTTGGGGAGCAACATCTGAAGATAGCAAGGCTTGAAACAAGCTTGTAGATTTTAACACTTCATTAAAAAAAATATTTTAACAAATATATATATATTATATTATAATATATATATATATATATAATATAATATATATATATATATATATATATATATATATCTATATATATATATATATATATATCTTTTTTTTTTTTTTATAGTTCGAATTGTTCTTGGGTAGTAGACAACTCTTCTATTATTACTGATCTTTCTTTACTAAAATCTTTTAGTCTTTGTTTTATTCTTTCTTTAACATCGCGCCCTAAGTTGGTGTCGTCAGCCTCAGCGAGTTTTTTTTCTCTTTTTCTATACGCTCATCTAGTTCTCTTAGTTTTGCTAAATTGTTTGTTAATTGATCTTTGATGATTCTCAAGCATGATTAATTTCTCTCGTAGGTAGCGGTGGATCGTCTATTGTTTCTAATGCTGTTTCTTGTTCTTGAGTGGGTTTACTTCTACTGTATGTATTACTTTGACTGTTGTTTGACTTAAATCTTGAAGTTCCGTCAAGGCTGCCTGCTATCTCCCGTACTGTTCAATCTTTTCCTGGAAAACATCATGCGTGAAACCCTCCATGACTTCCACTCCACTGTCTCCATCGGAGGAAGAACCATCAATAATCTGAGGTTCGCCGATTACATCGACCTGATAGGAGGTAGCAACGAAGAACTACAAGACCTGACAAAGAGACTGGAAGAAAGGGCAGGTGCATATGGAATGGAAGTGAGCACAGAAAAAAGCAAAGTCCTGGTCAACAGCACAACCAACACCCATGCTGAAATCTACATGAACGGACAACAGCTTGAAGAAGTGGACGCTTTCAAATACCTTGGCGCCACTCTCACCAAAGACGGTCGCTCTACAACAGAATCAAGACCAGACTAGCGATCGCAACAGCAGCAATGGCAAAGCTAAACAAGATCTGGAAGAGCAGGGAGATCAGCTTTCCTACAAAGATGAAGCTGTACAAGTCCCCTGGTGCTGTCCATCCTGCTGTATGGCTGCGAAAGCTGGACCATGACAGCAGAGACCACCAAGAGAATCCAGACGTTTCGAAACTAAATGCTTCAGGCGCTTGCTCGGGATCTCTGGGAAGACCGGAAGACAAACGACCTTGTGAGGAGCCAAATAACATCACTTGCAGGCCCCCAAGAACCCCTCTTGGCAACAGTCAAGAAGAGGAAGCTGTCGTGGTTTGGGCATGTCATACGCCACAATTCACTGCCCAAAACAGTCATCCAGGCACGCTGGAAGGCGGCAGACGAAGGGGACGACAAACCAAATGCTGGATGGACAACATCAAAGAATGGACCAGGATGGATGGCCCCACGCTGATGCGACAGACAGAGGACAGGGCCGGATGGCGGTGCCTGGCTTCGAGAGTGTCTCTCATCTCTCCCCTACGCCCATCATGGGCAAGAGAATGATGATGATGATGTATGTATTACTTTGACTGTTGTTTGACTTAAATCTTGAAGTTCCGTGTTTTGTATTTGGGTATCTGTTGGAGTTCTTGTAGTGTGTTTTGAAGTTTAGCAACTGCTTCCCTATCTAATTTTGGTTTAGTAAAGCCAAGGCGATTCCGCTGGCTTGCACGGAGCCTTTGTCTAATCGCATCCCAGCCTACAAACTTTGATGGGTTTTGTTTATGCGTAACCGTCCCGATTGTGGGAAAAAAGTCAACAGGAAAAAAAGTCAACGGAGAGAAAGTCACCTAACTAACCCTAACCCTAACCCTAACCCTAACCCTCCGTTGACTTTCTTTCCCGTTGACTTTCTTTGAGAGCGCTGAGCGATGCTGCTCCCAAGGGGAATCACCCATGTCGTCTCCAGGATCTAAAACATCATAATCGTCTTCACCTTCAATGCCTGCCATGTTTTTAAATAATTAACTTTTTATTTTGTTTTATAAAAAAATGTCACAAGCATATGGCTCGATTCTTGACCCGCATAGAAGACTGAAAGAACCCTTTGGCGTGAAGGAAATAAGCGGAATATTACTGTTCCAAATAATCCATCTACTATTGATTCAGATCAAATTCATTACCAGACCTAGGAGCGGATGAAGTGATTGTGCCAGGCTCTGCGCGTCTTACTTTCAAATAGAACTCGCATCAAAAACAGACCCAAACAGGACAGTTGTACAGAATCTGGGGGGGGCAATCGTTAAGAAAATT
>JAFLJL010014511.1:0-5000 GCA_018398815.1 Conus ventricosus | reverse complement strand
ACACACACACACACCCCACAGTGGCAGACCCCCCCCCCCCCCCCCCAACACAAGGCACACACACACACACACACCCACACACACGCATACACAAGGCGCCCCACCTCCCCCTCCCAACACCCCACACACAGAGGAAAAGGCACACACGCAACACACACCCCACAAACAACCCCCGCACGCACGCACGCCCGCCCCAAACCAAACGAAACGAACACCCCGCACGCACGCCCCGCACGAAACGCCCCCCCCACACACACACACACACACAGGGGCCCCACACACACAGAGACAGAGGCACACAACACACACACACACACACAACACACACACACACAAAACACGGGCAGAAAAAACACACGGAAAAAACAAACCACCCAGCACGCACACAACACACCACACACACACACACACACACAACACACACAGAGGCAGACCCCCCCCCCCTCCACACCCACAGGGGCACACACACAAAAGGGGGCACACACACACACACACACACACCCCAAAACCCCAACAGAGGCGACCCCCCTCCCCCCCCTTTTAACACCCACACACAGGGGGCGGGCCACCCCAAAAACCCCACACACCCACACACACACCCCAAAAACACACACACACACACACCCGCCGCACGCACGCTCGCACCACGAAACAACACACGCACGCACAGGGGCAGAAAAACACACGGACATACACAAAACACCCCCGCACGAAACCAGCAACCCCCAACCAAAACACACAGAGGCCCCACACACAGAAAAAAGGGGGCACACACCCCCACACACACAAACCACACACACCCACACACACACAAAACACACACACGCACGCACCCCGGGGCACGCCCCCACGACACCCCAAACGCACAGGGGGCAAAAAAACACAGGGAAAACACACACACGCACGCAACGCACGCAAAACCAACACACACACAAAAACCACACGAAATACACAGGGGGCAGCCCCCCCCCACCTACAGAGGCACACAACACACACACACACCACACACACACACACAAAACCCCACCCGCACGCACGCACGCACGCACCACGGACCACGCACCCCACACGCAAAACGAAACACACACACCCCACAAACACAAAACAACAAGGCCCAAAACACCCAGAGACAGAGGCACACACACACACACACAACAACACACACACACACACACCCCCAAACACCCCGCACCACGCACCACGCACCACGCAGGGCACGAACACACCACGAAACGCACGCAACCCACGCACACTCACACACCCAAACACACACACACACAAAAAAAAAAGGGGCCCCACACACCACAGAGAAAAAGGGGCCCACACACACCACACAAAACACACACACACACACACACACCCACACACACGGGAAAGACAAACAAAACGGACATACAAAGGGCACACACGCACACACACACACCCACACACACCCACACACACAAAAGGGGCAGACCCCCCCCCCCCTCCCCCACACACAGAGGCACACACACACACACCCACACACACACACACACCCGCATACACAAAAAAGGGGAGAAACCCCCCCCTCCCCCCCCCCCAAACACCCACACACAGAGGGGGCACACACACACACCCCAACACACACCCACACACACACACACACACCCCAACACACACAAAACACACACACGGAGCCCAAACACCACTTTACAAAACACACACACACACACACACACACACACACTCTTTAAAAATTGCACATGCGCGGGGTGTGTAAAACCAAACTTTGTGGGCGCTCAACGAGATTTTGGGGAATCCCCTGCCAAGTGTAAAAAGAAGTTAAAGACGAAAACACCACGTGTTGTAACCCACGTAAACACATTAAACCATGGAGCCCCAGTTGGGGAAAATACTATTTTGGGGCCCGTACATTTCTCGCAGTTTTTGGCAAAAGGAGGGGTCTTAGCGCTTAGTTTTGGGTTGCTTTCATTTCAGCGCATCGGGGTTTTAGTGTAAAAACCCCTGCATGTTTTCATTTGAAAGGGGGCCCCTGAATTTAGTATACTAAAATTTAAAAATTACCCGAACACTTCTAATTTAAGGGCTAACTTTTAACGACGACAACCCCCAAAAAACATCTGATTCATTTTTTCTTCACAACAACAACAACAACACCAACCGGGCTCTAAACAAAAAGCACACCCTCGTTTTGCTGAAAACCCTCCCAAACGGGAAGGAAAGGGGAGTGACCCTTTTTTAAATTATCCCCCTCAGGGGGCTTCCCCCTTGTCGGAAGGGGCCCCAAAGGGGGCCAGGGGGGCCAGTTCCTTGGGTACAAAAATCGAAAGGATTTGCCCAGACGAGACACAGACAACCCCCAAACACTGATGGGTCCTTTTCTCCTGAGGGGGGGGGGTTTTTTGGGGGAGGGGGTGGTGGTTTTTGGTTTTATGTGCTAAATTGGGGCTGGGTTTAGGGTAGTGCGGTGGGGTTTTGTTTTTATGTGATAAATTGGGCTGGTTGAGGGGGGGGGGGGGAGGGTTTTTGTTTTCCCTGTTTAAATTTGGGGTGGTTGAGGGGAAAGGGGGGGGGGGGGGTTTTTTATGTATAAATTGGACTGGTTTTAAGGGGAGGGGTGGGTTGGGTTTTGTTTTCATGTGAAACAAGGGGGGGGTTAAAAGGGAGGGGCGGTGGTTTTTTGTTTCCCGTATAAAAATGGGGTGGGCGAGGGGAAGGGGCGTTTGGGTTGGGGTTTTTTTTTAAAATTTTCGGGTTTAGGGGAGGGGGAGGGGGGTTTTGTTTTCCCTGTGATAAATTGGACTGGTTTTAGGGTAGGGGGCGGTGGGGTTTTTGTTTCCAGTAAAAAATTGGGGGGTTGAGGGGTAAGGGGCGGTGGGGTTTTTGTTTTAAAAGTGATAAAATTTTTCCTTTTTAGGTTTGGGGGCGGGGGGTGTGTTTTATGTGATAAAATTGGGGCTGGTTGAGGGGAAGGGGGGGTGGGTTTTTTGTTTTCATGTGATAAATGAAAAAATTTGGGGTGGTTTAGGGTAGGGGGGCGGGGGGTTTGTTTTTCATTTTGGGTAAATTTGGGGGGTTAGGGGAGGGGGGCGGGGGGTTTGTTTTCATGTGATAAATGGACGGTTGAGGGTAGGGGGGTGGGTTTTTTTTCAAAAAGATTTAAATTGGGCTTTGGTTTAGGGGGAGGGGGGGTGGGGTTTTGGTTTCATGTATAAAAATTGGGGGGGGCAATGAAGGATGGGAATAGAAAGGAAGGGGGAGCAAACGAAGTGCCTTATATTGTTTTTACCGCCTTTTGGGGACAACACAGACAATACCCCCAAAGGAAACTGTACCCTCAATTTTGGGTAATTATAAACAATTTTTTTAACCCGGGCTCTCTCCCCCTCTCATCACCCTGAAGAAAAAAAAAATTTCCCTTCGTTTTTTTCGCTCAATTCGTTTGTTCCTTTCCTTTCTTTTCTCTCCTCTCCCTCTCCCCTTTTGCCCCCTCTCCCCCCTCTCTCCCCTCTTTTTCCCTCCCCTCTCTCTCTCCCCCCTCCCCCCGGCTTCCGCCCCCCCCCCCTCTCTCCTCAACACGCCCTCCCTTACCCATTTTGTCCGTTCTTTGACTAAAAGGAAATAGAACTGCATTATTCATCAGCCCCATTTCCCCCCCCCCCCAGTTTTCCACCCAAAAGGGTGGCGATAGCCCAAACAACACTGACAGACGAGAGAGAGAGAAGAAAAGAGAAAAGAAAAGAGAGAGAGGAGAGAGAGAGAGAGAGAGAGAAAAAGAGAACGGAGAGAGAAAAGAGAGAGGGGAGAGAGAGAGAGAGAAGAGAAGAGAAGGAAAAGAGAAAGAGAGAGAGAGAGAGGTGCCAAGGAAAAACAAACAAAAGGGGGCAGGGGAAGGAGAAGGGGGGACAAACCCAAAAGGGAAAGGGGGATCAACGTTTGAATCTTTTTCATTAATTGGGCCGGGTTTTTAGAGCTGCTCAAATCGCTTTCCCCCTTGGGGGGGGGGGGGGGGCCCCCCTTCCCCCCCCCCCCCCCCCCCCCCCCCAGCCTTCTCTCCATCTGTTTTTTCTCTCCCGGTTTTTTCTCTCTCCTCCTCCTCTCTCTCTCTCTCCCCTCTCATTTTTCTCCTATCTCCCCTCTCTCTCTTTCCCCCCGGGCGGGGGAAAAAAGCTGTATAATTTACTCATCCCCATTTTCCCTGAAAAATTAAAAATTTTTTCGTTCGGTCGTTCGGGCGTTTTGGGCTCTCTCTCCCCTCTCTCTCTCTCCCCTCTTTCCCCCCGGGCTCCTCTTCTCTCTCTCCCCCTCTCTCCCCCTCTCATTTACTTAACATTTTTCGACCACATTTTTGTTTTTTTTTCGCTTTTCTCCTCGGAAGTTAAATCCAAATAGATTTTAGGGAGGAAAAGAAAAAAAAAGCAAATAAACAACTCAAGAGGGAAAAGGGAACCCCTAAAACAAATTCTAACCCTTCAATGCTGGGGTATAACCCCACACACACACACACACCACACACACACACACACCCCACCAAAAACACACACAAAACATACACACAGAGAGAGAGAGAGAGAGAGAAAAAGAGAGAGAGGAGAGAAAAGCGTGCTTACACCAAAGCGTTTTTAAAAAATTCTCTTAATTCCTTAAAAAACCCGTATAGTTAAGGACATATCTACGATTATCAATTTCATGGGTAACAACAACAACAACAAGAACATCAACATAGCATCTATGAGATTCTGAGATTTCTAGTCTCACATTATCAACATAAGCAGCCAATCAACTTTAAAGAAATACATGACCTCTATGAGACATCAGAGACTGCACAAACCGAGTGATTCCATCAACTCTGACCCTCTCCCCAGGACCCTGCCCTGTCTGGAAGGACCCAGAGGAGCCAGGAGGATTCAGTCTGTGGAATGGAAGGAGACAGAGACAGCATGATAAGCCCAATCACTGATGGCTACGTCTTTCTTCTGACGGAATGGAATCTGGGAATATATCTCCGGTCATGGATC